>JAPYYW010004745.1:0-14838 GCA_030522545.1 Cremastinae sp. A BG-2022a
AGCCTACATTAGGTTGTGTTTTTGCGTGGATTCACCTCGACAGGGTTATCCAGAGTGGACCCTCACAAGGACCGGACAAGGATAACCCTAGTAGGGAAATCCTATCTAAACCCAAGAAGGACCTGATTGGTCTCGGGATAACCCAACCCAAATTTCTAGTCGGGTATATGCACATGTGTACCAAATTTTAAAAGATTTCACCATACAGTTGTGATATTTAATTAAAAATATCTCATATTTCTGTACACTCTCTATAAGAACGCGTGTTAAAACTACAATTTTGGACAATAAATATCTCGAATTCCAGATAATTGAAGTCTCCTTCAAGAAAAAACTTGTTTAATTTTACAGAAAAATCTATCTTAAAAAATGTGTTAATTATACATAAAGTATATTTATTATTTCTGACCTTGCATAACCTTGAATTTAGGGTATATGTTGTTCTCTAATCAATTAGCAACAACTATTCTTAATAAATTTAATCTCGTACATCACTGTACATTTTTACTCACGTTTGTTTTTTAAGTATATATTCTAAAAATTAATGCACGAGATATTGTATCTGGCATATTTTCCATAAGACAACGTGCAAATTATTACAAATTATTTCTCGATGACAATATGCTTTCCAGTCTTCGTGAAATTATCAAACGACGTGTTGTAGATGTTGTTTAATGAATGTGTAAAATTTTCGAAATTTTTACATAATTTTCGATATTGAACCCGACACTTTAAAGAAAATGGAAAAAGGGTGCGAGAATATAAGATATAAATACATCTTCCGAGGCTTCGAGGAGACGAGAGCGTTGAAGGATTGTTTTATCGTGGAATTATACGAAAGAATAGCCGGTTGGAAAATCTTCTCGAGCAAAACAGAAGCTCTCGTAAAATAATAATAACGGCGCGATGGGCCAAGAAATATTAGGGTACGGGAGGGCTTTTTAGAGGTTACGACATCGGTGAGAGTGAGAAACGTCGAGAGAGGCCTGCTCGCGCGGCTTTCGTTTCTCAGCTTTCGCGCGGGACGAAAATTGTCTTGAAATTTGTATGCGATGTCCGTGCTCGACAACCATTTTTGTTGAGCAACGTCGCACTAACGTAAGAGAAAAAAAAATGATAGGAGGGAGAGCTCGCGTCATACGTATAACGGATCGCGATGCAATATTGATGCAAATTTTTCACGCTGCGTCGACCAAAAAAAACAAAGAGCCGACGACGAAATTGTGAAAATGCACTTAGCACCAGAATCGAGTCACTAAAACTCTTCTTAACGCCATTTTTCTCTCAACATGGTACAAATTACAAAAAAAAATAGAGGAATTTATGAAACTTTGAAAAATTTTAAGGTAGTACACCCATAACAGTCAAATCAAATATTTTTATCTGAGTATTTTCTTCGTATCATGTGGTTTTACAACTTAATAAGGTATTAGCGATACTTACTTGTTAAATGAGACATATTATTAGACTTATTTTTAAATGAGGCATAAATAATTACTGAATAAATCTTTTTTACCAAACATACCAATTTTTAAATTTGAAATATTGATGTAATACAGATAGTTAGAAAGTGATTTTTATTTTTAGGTTATAATTCGACTTGGATTCGCTCACGAATAAGTGTAATATCTGATATTATCATTAATTCAATGAAAAGTTCGATAACCACAAATTTTTATGATACATGATTAAACCTAATCATTTCTTATAAGACTCTGGCTTATGTCGAACATACTTTGTCGAGATAATTTTCGCTTATTTTATCGATAATGGTACTTGAACTTTAGCTATCAAGAAACCGAATTAATACTCTACATCAAAAAAAAATTTAATAGCAAAAATTCATTTTCGCACTTTCGTTAATACCTCAAGTTTTTTATAAAAAGTTGTTATTAATTAATTCAAGAACAACATACTTGTTATCCAAGGTGTAAGTATGACGAAAATTATGTAGAAAATTTTTTTTTTAAAGATTAAAAAAAAATTACTTGAAGCTTCTTCAAAGTATTATAAAAAGATGTACGAAAATTTCGAATAGTTATATTTCTTAGAAGTTCAGATATTTAGAGTTGAAGATCGCAATATTTAACACGTGCTCTCTTATGGCAGACTATACAAAAAAATGATGATTTTTTGATAATGAATATCTTGAATACTATGCAGAAAAATTTCTTAAAATTTAATGCACATATATGCACATGGCATTAAAAAAACAAATGCAAAATTTTGACAAATTCTGAAAAATTGTTTCGTGGATGTACTACTTTAATAACAATTCGTCATCTTTTCACAAATAAAATAAAAATACGAACGTTAAAATTGAAAAAGCTTTTTTTTTTCTTTTGTGCGTCCAGTTAAGAGCGTGAATCATCCACATCTCGTCTAGCAATTTAAAATACAATTTCCCAAAGCTGTATGAGAATCATAAGGACTCTCGGGTATTTCGAAACAAGAGAGAATGTTAACGAAAAAGGTGAACGAACGTGAAAAAAAACAGGAGGAAGAAAAAAGATCGGTCCACGCCAGTCATTGTCCTATTATTTTTTTTCGATCGCGTATCCATTTTTATTTCTCTCTCTCATTTTGTCGACAGTTGATAAAATTTGCAGGTACAGCTCCGGTTGACGCTGACGCACGAAAGAAAGAAAAAAAAATTGCTTCCTGTCGCGAGCAGCTCGGAAAGAGCCAATTGTTTCTCTCTCTCCTCTACAAATGTCCCAGTATAAAAATTGGCGCGTTTCGTAACTCGCGTCCCGCGCTCCGCCAATTATCAACCCCGCGTACACGGCGACATCGCTCGTTGGATGACAAATTCAACATTTTGTGTAATGTATCTCACAGATTACGAATTATCGTGGCGAAAAAATTTTTACGAAATGGAGTACGTTACGGATCGTTCGCCCGGAAAATTAAAAATGTCGAGCTCAATTTCATTATTATCTTCTTTTTTGCTCGAAAGATTAAAATCGACTGTCACTTTTTCAATTTTTCACAAAATATTTTTCAACATCGATATAAAATAAACTCCCCAAATTAGTGACCGGATCGTCGATAATTAATTAAATCGCCAAAAAAGCTCAAAGAGAAGTTCAACTTTTAAAACGTACGTATATATATTTCACTCCAATATGGTATCCGGACAGATCGTTGAAAAATTTCCAACGTAAATCCGGTTGATGTATATAAATATAGTATGCATACATATTTCAAAAAATATTAAACCGCATACATTATTCTGGTAATAAAAAACGTCGTTTTTATATTTAAAAAATATGATGAATCCCGAGAAAATATTCATCAAGCAAAACAGAGAGGGACAATCAATATAAAATTTAATCGACGCAAATATTTCACGAAACAATATAATATATATTGAATTTCAAAATATTCTATCGTTCATTGCATAAAGTAACGTTTTTTTACGTAATTTTACGTTAATTTTAGTAATAGTAGCAGTATACTTTTATTTATTGCTCTAGTGGAGAAAATAATCTTACAAAAAATGTTGATTTCCATTCTAATTTAAACAAAAATGTCGCCACCGAGTCGTCAACCCCAATTTTCTTTTGTACACGCATCCTACGATACAATCAATTGTGTTTTTGTATTACACCGGGTATTATCAAAAAAAAAAAGAGGATTTAATAAAAGGTATACGCATGAAACATATGGCAAAAGAGGATAAAAGAAGGCAGACAGATCGATGATTAAATGGGTCATCGGGCTTTTTAATCTTCCCGGAATTGATGCCACCGATAATTTGCAGATAAATTATCTTTAATGGGTAATGGATCTGTGTGTGCGTTCAGTAATAAATATAGGTATAGAGAGAACGATGGGGATATGCAGCGAGGAAGGTTGAACGGTAACTGAACGGCTCGCGTGCAATTCAGCGTCAGATATAGTGGGTTCTGTTGCTCGGTGCGCATCGCTGATTAATTCGTGCACTTCGTTGCAGGGTGCGGCGGGTACGTGTACTCGATAAATAAGCAGCTTGTCGTTGACGCTGCCAGCCACCGCTCTGCTCGAACCTTCACCATGTACAATGAGTACACACAATAATAATATCGCGAGTCTAACAATACGAGACGAAGCAAATATTTCCTAAGATGAAAAATTGAACTCGACTTTATTGCACCACTATCATTTTATTATTGTTTAAGGAGGTTTTTACGAAAGTACGACAATTAATTGCTGCTATTTTTAGTATTAAGGTATGGTTCTACCAGTAATACACGGTCAAATAAAAAAATGTCATTTTAGTTTATCTTCATACTATGTGGTTTTTTAGATAAAGTTTATTAAGAAATGTTGTTGCAAATTGGCTCAAGAACAATGTACTCAAAATTAAAGGCCATCCAAGGTCACCTGTACTTGTTACGTATGCATGAAAATTTTAAAAATCGTAATCTTAGGATATTTTTAAAAAACTTGAGGAAGCTTCTTTGAAGTACAATAAAGAGCTGTGAAAAATTTCAACAAGTTCAACACATGTTTGTATTTAACTCCCATATTTATTTATGAGAGAATGTAAATAATAGTGATTTTTAACAAAAGAAATATCTCAAGTTCTACGTAGTGAAAGCTCTTAAAATTTAATATACAATTGTATATCGTATCAAAGAAGGTTTTTGCAAATTTTTAACAAAATCCTAAGAAAAATGATTTTTTGATAGAACTAACTGAATAACTTTTGAATTAAAGCAAAGTAAAATAAATTCAAATTTTGCAAAATATATTTTCCAAAAAAAATTTCAACACGTTCCTCTACCCAGAAGTCAAGATATTTAGAGTTGAAGATCGCAATATTTAACACGTGCTCTTATATGGGAATCTGCAGAAAACAGTAATTTTTGACAATAAATATCTCGAGTTCTATGTAGTGAAACCTCTTAAAATTTAATATACAATTACATATTGTATCAAAGAAGGTTTCTGAAAATTTTTAACAAAATCCTAAGAAAACGATTTTTTGATAGAACGACCTTAAGACGATGCCGCAGATCCCAGACACTTGTAAAACACGATTGTTTCAAACTTCTTTAATTCTTTGTCAATGAGAATAATATTTGTTTAGCACACGCAGGTTAGTGGCAAAAATGGGCTGATCTTTGGATTTTTATGAAATATCAATAATTTGCATGTTTGAGCGAATCGCCTTTTGTGTCACGTGGTACATCTACGGCATCACCTTAATAATATACAATGTATCTTCAACCTTTGTAAAAGGATTGAATATGCGATTAATATAAATTCTACGCTGATATTAGTATTTTTTTTTGTACATGCTTTAAATGTGGGTCTAGAGCTAATATTTCACGTACATATATAGGGAGAAAAAAAATGTCAAATTATTATTAAAATTAAGTATTATTGAATAAATTAATATTCAACTTTTCGATTATAGTCAACAATAATAAGCGAATTTTTCAATTTACGTGTTCAAAGATTTTATTCTCCAATATGTTATTCTGAAATTTATATAATTTATCGTAATATCTCTTTGCGTGCGATTGACACGACCTTATCGATCAGTTGCCGAAGTACTTATAGATTACTGTTTCCATCTAATAGCAACGTAACTGAAAGTTCGCTCCATTGAACGATAGTCTCCCCCGAGCGTGTCTTTTTTTCCCGAGCCCGTCGAGTTTCGGTAGCAAAAAAGGCCAACTTGATATCTTGTGACTAATCAGTCGTGAAATTCGCTTATTCCAGACTGATAAATCGTCGTTCTTCCGCGATGACGTTTAATTTAGTAAAACAGCCGAGATAGGCATCAATATCGACAGGATTTCTTCCTCCGCTTATGTTTTTTTTTCCCTCTTTTTATTTCCCCGCTCCCGTGCGCTATTTTTGCCTCCCGATCAATGATCCGACGCATATGTCACCGTATTTTGAGTGATAAATTAGCTCGGCGAGAGCTTCCACCGGGAATGCAGCGTCGACTGAGAGTCGACGCGATCTTTTGCCGTCTCGCGTTTTCAGCCAATATCACCCTCGGTCGCAACACACATCATCGCGTGTGTGGCCCCCGGTCACGCTTTATTTCATTCTCGCCCGCCTACCAATTCATTTGTTCAACGACAACGCGCTCGATCGACCGAATGTTACGTTTAACTCGTGTTCTTTCCAAATTCCCTCGCGCGTATACATATGGGACATTCTATACAAAATTTCTATACGATTTTTCAATTTAATTCATAAAAATTATACATACCAGATTTTTTTCAATTTTTTCTCGGCAATACGTTTATACTCTTCACTTCTCTACTTTTGACATTATTTTTTCGTATTTTATCTTGAATGTGGCTGCTTATTAAAAAAAATTGACTATTTTGGAATAAATTTAATGAAAAAAAAACTTTCCGCAGTTTTAAAAAATCAAATTTAGCTTAAAATATGGTCTTGATTGGAGAAGTAAAGAGTAGAGTTAACGTACTGCCTTTTTTCTCTCCCTATAGTAGACCCACATTTGGGGCATACACTAGAAAAAATAATATAATCAGCGTAGAATTTATATTAATCATATTCAGTCCTTTTATAAAAGTTGAAGATACAAAAGATACAAAAGAATCTCTAAGCATAATAAAAAATTTTGCCAATAATGTTTATGACGAAAGACTGTAAAAGGAAATTTTTAAAAATAAATTCCATGCATCATTCTTATGGAACTATATAATACTACACTGAGAATTTAACACTAATACTAATCTACTAATACTACACTTGAGGATAATATATTTTATACATTTTATGATGGAAAATTAAATATAAAAATTTGGAAAGACGTACAAATTAATAAAATTCTCGCAAATTTATGAGTGTTAAAAAAGTAAGGTATTTTTCAAAAAAGTATCTTTTTAACGATGCCATGAAAAATTTGAAATAAATCATGAAATCTCGAGTCTTAACTATTATAATATAAATAGAAAATAAAAAAAAGGAAATGCAAAAGTCAAAAGATGGCCAATTTGGTGTGGAATGTCCCATATACATGTACGTAGCGAAGATATAGCATTCATTCACAATATACATGAATACCGTTTTCTTTCCCTCGCGATCATCACCATTTTTGATTATCGAGTGATTCACTCTATTTTCGTTGAGAATCGACAAGATTTCACTTTTGATAAGCAAGACATTCCCCTTATTTTTGCCCCATTTACTTTCAAATAAAACAAAATTTCGTTCCATCCATGCGTGCTGTCATACACTGACAAGCAAAAAACAAAAAAAAGTTTTTGTAGCAAGGGTGGGTGAGACGCAACGAACCACTGTAAAAATTTGATTAACAAATTGTTTTTATCATTAACTTTTGAATTTTGCCTATAATGGTATAGCAGTTTGTCACCTCAAAAAATTGATTTTTCATAAACGTTTAAGTGAAAGTATTTGAAAATTAAAAAAAAAATTAATATTTGCCCGGGTGGTCCTTCTCGCCTAATTCTTTCATTAATTCTAAAAATTAGTCTTTTTTATCATAGATAAAGCGAAAAAAATGATTTGTATATGTCGTTTCTATGATAGAAAAAATGCTTGAGACGTCGCACAAGTAGAAAATTGATCGAAGCCTTGGACTATTTCGATCCGGGGATCGATTTCCAGGAAGCTTCACACGTGAGAGACTCGGAGGAGGCAAGGTTAAATTCCAATAATTCGCAACGAAACGTGAGCTATTTGCCAATACAATTGGCCATCGCGCGAATCTCGAAGACGCATTACTCGACTCGTTTCGTATTCTCGTGAGGACGCGTGCTCAGGAGAATGGGAAAGAGAAATACGCGAACGGAAGATAGACGGAGATAGGAGCATTTTAGCGAATATCAAGCTCAGAGCGAGCGCATCCAAGTGACGATATGACACGACTTGATTTAATCAACTGTTCAACCAAACGTTTGCCATATAATGTACAAATATATGTAATACATACACATTTAAAAAATTTTTATTTTTTTTAATTCACGCTCTGACATATTATTTCATGTGAAGTTCGCATTCATAAAGAGAGGTCATGCTGGTATTCATTTTCAACGAAAAGTTTCGAATTACTGTTTGAGATAGTTCTATAGTTTTATTGATTATTTAAGATTTTATTGAAAATTGGTAACAGTCGTTCTTTGATATGTTACGCATATGTGTACTAAATTTTAAGAGGTTTCACCACGTAGAAATTGAGATACTTAGTGTTAAAATTGTCAATTTTCAATGCTCTCCTATGAGAGCCTGTGTTAAATATGGCGATTTTTAATTGTAAATATCTTGAAATGGTAAACCTTCTTAAAATTTAGCATAGCTCTTTTTTGTACTTCAAATAAACTTTCTTTACTTTTTTAAAAAATCCTAAGATTTTGATTTTCCTGATATTCATACATATAAGTAAGCAAGTACAGGTCACGGTGGATCACCTTGAATTTTGAGTATGATGTTCTTGAAATAATTAGCAATAACTTTTCTTAATTGACTTAAGCCCAAAAACTACATGGTATGGAGATAAAATGAAAGAACAACTTTTGATTTGACTGTACCCACAGAACCTTCCTTCATTAATATCCTATGCATTTGATTCTTAAATTTTTTTTATACAACGAAGTTACGTGCAAAATTTGTTGGGAATGAAGCATTAAACGGTAAACATTTTATTGACAGTTGGTCAATTAATTTCGTCGTCGTCGGCTCGCGTTATCAGTTTTTTGACGAGAAATATGAATGAAAAATTTTACTATACAAAAGTGAGAACTATACTGATTATTATGGACCTAATTATATTCTGTTTAGATTCTATTCTAAATATACTTTATTTTATGATAAATATATATTTAGTTATAAAATAATCAGCATAATTGTCACTTTATGATAAAATCTACTGTCGTGATTTCTTTCAGTGTAGGAGAGGTTTAACATATTAATTGAAAATATTTAAAAAATTACTTCGGTAATCGACGCATTTTATGATTCCATATGAATCGTTGTTAATTCATTTAAAAGTTTATCAAAACTTACCTCTGCTGTCTAATTCTTAATTACTTTTTAAATTTTATTCAAGAAATATGTTATAAGCATACTTTGAAATTAAATAACTCAACTAAATGATCGATGACCAATACATTTTTTTTCTTTCTGTACAATTTTTATTTTTACTGCAGTTAAAGTGCACTTGAGTAAATGGATTTGAATTTTCAATATTAAAAATTATCGAGATAAACCACATTATATTTAGTAATAAAAAAACTTTAGTACATTTTTTGGTATGACTAAAGTTAGGAAACCTGATGTCAATGCTTGGCTTGTTGTATTATTACTTTTTAGAGCTTTAACATTCCATCATCATTTATAATATAAAAGACCCCGTAATCTCAAGATTTTTTTTTCCTACAAGTTTAAAAAATTTTTAAGAAGTCTAATGAATAATTTTTATAAAAATCACTTTTAGACAAAACAATTTCTATTTGAAAATAAATGTACGAAGTCGTGTTTTTGCATTATAAATCAATGATGAGAATTGGATTTTCAGTGATAAATATATTTATAAAAACATCAGCAAGGGCATGATTTTTGTGTGCCTTTCGTAGCTGCGAACTTATTCAATCGTTTAATCCAATATAAAAATATATATACAATCTCTCTGGTGAGTGGCATTTTTGATAGACATCCTTAATTGTAAACATATGATATTAAAATTAATATTTCCAAGCCCCATATGTATTTTTCCTATAATCTTTCGTATATTATGCCATTTTTCCACTGTATCTCCCAATGGACCCTGTTCATCTTCCTTTCATCGGTGTACGTCCTCGACGTTCGTGCACGTGAACTAAATCGATTAAACGATCGAGCTCGCTCGTTCGCAACACTGAACGGAGCTCGCTTGGCATGCGAGCAACGGAGAGAGAATCGCAATCCCGATGAAGCGCATTACCGTCAGAAATAAGCCGGCAATAATCAATGGAATCGTTCGTCAACCGAGATGATCTTTAATGCGAGATTTGCACAAAGATTTCGTGCCTGATTGGCTGCTTTTGCTCAAAGCGTGCTCCCCCCGCTCGCATATGTATACCTTATTCATAAATAATCGCGCGGATGCACCGTCAACATGATATTAATTGACGAATTTCAGCGAATTCGAAGTCATGTTATATTATATTAATTTTAACGAATTGATTTCGATATACCATAAATAAATAAATAAATAGATGCAATTTTATAGACACATGAACGTTGCGTTTGAATTTTATTTTAATGCACAATCTATTAGATTATTATTTATTTTAATGCACAATCTAATAATCAGAATTAATTATTGAAACATTTAATCTGAAATATTCAAATATTGAAATATTTATGTATTTCAATATGATTTTTTAAATGGTAATTTAAATTGATTAGATAAGGTAGTTCTATCGATACAGTCAAGAAATTAAAAGTATTTATCTCAATTTATTTCTATATATAAAATAATAGAAATACATTTCTATACATAAAATTTATTGAAAATTGTTTCAAGATCAACGCATGCACACCCTGGAAAATAATAATCTTAGGTTTTTTTAAAAAAAGTAAAAGAAACTTCTATCTCTCAAAAAAATGAATATTTTTTAGTACTGAATATAGTCGGAAGTAAAAGAAGAAGAATTAATTCCCTTTTTAAATTTTTTTATCCGCACGCAAATGTAGGAAAATTTTTTGAAAATTTGAGGAGATTTAGAGATGAAATTACAAGGGATGAAAGCGCGAGCCACTTATTAGTAGAACAAGTGAGAAAAAAAGTTGGATTAATTTTCGGAAATAGGAAGAAAATAAGATAAAGAGACGCAGGATTTTAATAATTTTTTTGTTCGGGCTTGAAGAGATTTGGGAAGAGAGAGCGCGCGCTTGATTTATGGCCAACGGGGAATTTGGCATCAGATAAGCTCGGTCTTTTTCTTCACGCGCTATCTCGCTCTTCTTTTCCGTACGCCCGACTTTCGGGATGAATATAAAAAAGTCGGAATCCCCTTCGCGAGATCAAAAAATGGCTCATCGACTGCTCGGTTGATTTTTTTCGTCCCTGAAAATCTTTTACGGCCTTAACCAAGTCACCTCGACGTCGCAACTTCTTCGTGCCGACGAAGAAATTTTCTCACGGAATTTCATTTTTACACGGGACAGACATAAATTGATTTCATATTTGACACTCGACTCTCTATATTACGTGAAAAATTTTTTTTCACGCCCGCCGAAGAAATTTTATTATCTTCGAAAAAAATAATATTAATATTCCCGTCAAAGTTTCACCCCAAACTATGACCATTACTCGAAAATTTGTCACATTATACGAGCGTCTAATATTTTCGTGTATAATAATTTTTAAATTTATATTTATAAGTTTGTATGTATGAGGAAAATTAATATTTATGAGTTGCATGTTTAAAAAAATAATATTTTTTTACCAAACAATTGTATTTTATGAATTTTTGTAATTTTATTACAGAGCAGGAATCACAAAAATGTGCATAAAATATTTACTCTGGTGAAATGAGCTAATGTTTTCTATATGCAGAAGTGTGGCTTTGAATAAGATTTAATGAAATTTTTTTCAATTTTATTAAAATAAAATTGAAAATTCATATTAGTTATTTTTTTATAAAAGAGCTTGAAAGCTTATTTTATCTTGTTCGGTAAAAAGTGTGAGTGAAAAGTTCGTTGAAATCCAACCCGGGTACAGTAAAAATGATCAAATTCAACATTACTTCTGGCCTAACGAGTGGAAATTCCGGCAATGGAAGGTTGAACCCATCGTTGTCTCTGTTTCGGGGTCGAAACATTCCAGGCAAAAGTTGGCCAGTTTAGCTGACGCGGAGGTTTTCGCGGCTCCATGTATAATACGCAAAACTTTGAAATTCCAACGAATATATACTCTCTACACGTCGAAAAATGAATGTTCCGCGCATATTTTCCGTTCGCGTAATACATTCAGGAGCGCATAATTTTTTTACGAAAAAAGCTCCCATTTTTCTCGAAAGATCGACACCAAAAACTGAAATTCAACCATTTTTTTTCAATTTTTTGCCTCTGCCATATATCTGTGTCCCAGCGCCATTTTTTTTCTCTTTGAGCCCGCTTTTGCATCGGACTTTCCCATCACGACGAAACGTGGCTCTTTGTTCTGAAAGTCTCGTTGAATGAATTGCATCTGCAACAAAACTGCAGGTGATTCGGCAATTTCACGCTGTCCTAATTTTCTTAACTGGAGAGAAAGAGACGAAAAAATTAGACGCTCTTCCTCCTTCTTTCTCTCTTCGGTGCGACGAAACTCTGGAAAAGTTATTTATATATAGAAATGTGTATAAGGACGCAACGGAGAAATGAGAAGATCTCCAATACCAAAAGTGAGCGAGAGAGAGAGAGAGAGAGAGAGAGAGAAAGAACGGAGTTAAACGCGTGCCCGAGCAAAAGCGACGACTCGAATGGAGGTTTACTTTCTATTTTTCCTTGCACATTGTTTTTTCATTATTTTTTTTCTCCTCTATTCCTCGTCGACTCAGTTTTACTCGTCGACGTAAGCCACGTCCCCGTAATTGCGAGTCTTGCCAATTAGTCTCAAATGAAAAAGAACACCGACGAACGAGACGAAAAGTATGAACGCTGTGTGCTTATTGACAAAAGAATTTAAGGAACGACGCTTTCATCCCCAGAGTTTCGCTTCGAAAAAAAGTGTCGATGGTAAAGAAAGACAGAGATCGCTAAAAGCATAAGCTTGGAGAAAATACGACGAAGCGAATTTATAAAGGTAAATACAAATTTTTTAATTATTGATTTAAAAAATCCATTACTTTTTCTTGTGCAGTTTAATCTTCGTATCATGATTCTAAATATAGTTATAGCAGTAAAAATAAAGTGACGTTTAAGATGATATACTTGTTTAAAATTATTTTAAAAACAAATTTTTTTTCAAATTTGCATAAATGTTACTTAACATATTGTACGCAAGTAATTTAAAGCATTCGTCGCATGGATGATCGAAACAATATATTAATGATTGAAAACATTTTTTTTTAAATTGAATTAATATTGCATTAGTTGCATTAGTTGCATTAGTTCTGACGTTAAAGTTGCAATTTTTATGACTTGATATACCTAGATTATCACATGATAAAACGTTCTCAATTTGTTAGCATTGTATTGGTACAATGTTGAATACTTGTACACTTTTTCGAGAATCTAGCTTTATAAAAATTAACGTCATGATTTTACCTTTGTGAAAAAGCATTTGAAAGTGATGATTGTGAAAAAAAACTTTTCAAGGTAGGTAAACATTCTAATGAGTAATAGACTCTTAAATATTAACAATAATTTAAGAAATAAGAAATTTGTTGTAAATAACGTACCAAAACATGAATATTTCGTTAAAAGTTGGTCAATTGACTTTGTCGTCGTCAGCGCACGCGTGCTAAAATTGTGTATTTTGAAATTAAAATACTCATTTCAATGGTCTATGACAAATACAATATTTTGTCTTGCTGTACAGTTTCATTAACTCAAATACATATATTCAATATATGTTTAATCTTTATCTAATAACGTTTATATTAGCATGATCTCCCTAATAAAACATTCATTGTATATAAATATGTAAATGTATATACAATAAATGTTTTATTTATTTATTTTTATTTATTTTATTTATTCAGCTGACTTATATGTAAAATAAATGTCTTCTATTGTACACTATTTATTTTGTTATTAATAAATTGAATTTTCGATTAAAAATACTTCAAACGATTCTGTATTTAACATTCAACAATTTTTTTACACATTTTTTGAATGCATTTAATTTAAATAATTATAGTGTTTGAATTATTTACTTTGCTTAATTTACATAATTTACTGCAGAAAAAAAAATAAGTTTAAAAATTCGGATCGAAATCTGACGCTCGAAGTTGGTTGAGAGCAATCTGGATGTGTATGAAACTATCAGCTTCAATTCATTGTTTCAATTAAGAAGAGAGCACTCGAAACGCGATACATTCTAGAGCAGCTTGCACGATACGTATTCTGTTTAACGCAGCACGTGAGCGTGTATATAAATTCTTGAATTCCCAAGAGAGGAGTATACCAGGAGAAAATTGTGCTGCGAATTCTCTTCGCGCATTTATTAATGAATCTGTGAAATCTGTAAATAACTTATATAACAAATTACTATGCGCAAACATATACGTAATAAAAAAATTAAAAATTCTTCGTATAGATTGCTCAGTAGAATTCGAATTGGTCCAAATGCAATAAAAGCCATAATTAAAAATTCTATTATTACATATATACAATTGCTGCGCATTAGAGCGATTTTCATAAAATTCGGGAATGATAAAACAATAAAATATCTGAAGAAAAGTGAAAAAAAGAGTAAGAGAGAAATATTGTTCATAAATATTAATTTCAATTTCGTAAATTTGTAAAATACATCAATTATCACTGAGGTAAAACTTACTGTGACAATGAGAAATTCTACTGAAAATGCTACTTTTTGTTCCTCTTTCCTCATTTTATTTTACCTTCGTTGGTTTTTTTAATTGAATGAATAAATGAATGAAGATGTTATGCCTTGAAAAAATATCCGTATATGTATAGACAATAAAGTACACAGAGTATAAAAGAAACAAAAATATACTTAAGGTACAGTTCTATCGCTTTATTGTTTTCTTAGGAATTCATTAAAAATTTGCACAAACCTTCTTTGATACGACATGCATATATGTATCAAATTTTAAGGTAGGAGTCGCGTAAAATCGTTTGAGACAGAATTTCTTAAAAATTTGCACAAATCATCTTTGAGGTCATGTCGAAATGTATGCCAAATTTTAG
>JAPYYW010004746.1:0-19409 GCA_030522545.1 Cremastinae sp. A BG-2022a
ATTAGGTCTAGATGATGATTGAATATGTCAAACATTTTGCAAAGTCGAGAAAGTGACGGAAAATAATGGTATTAAGATTGTAAAATGAATTTCTCAAGACAATTTTAATACCATTTTTCTACGTAACTTGGACGATCGACAGTTGTCATTTATTCCTTCATCACACGATGCCCTAAGCTATTGATTATCTTTCAATTAAAAAAACTAATTAAAAAAAACCTTAAAAATTATGTCTAGATGATGATTGAATATGTCAAACATTTTGCAAAGTCGAGAAAGTGACGGAAAATAATGGTATTAAGATTGTAAAATGAATTTCTCAAGAGAATTGAATTGTAATACCATTTTTCTACGTAACTTGGACGATCGACAGTTGTCATTTATTCCTTCATCACACGATGTCCTAAGCCATTGATTATTTTTCGATTAAAAAACTAATTTAAAAAAAAACCTTAAAAATCATGTTTAGATGATGATGAAACGTGTCAAACATTCTGCAAAAGTCGGGAAGGTCCGAATACTTTTTCGTCGTCGCGGAATATATTCAAATTTATCTTGAGTAATGAAGTGACGGGGGACTGTGTACTTTGCACTTTGCATACCGGGGGAAAATATGTATGCAGGATGGGTCAGGCCGGGGGCGGAGTGACGAAGAACAATGTAAGCAGAGGCAAACTTATTCCAGGGTCGGGGAGAGGTGTGGGGGGAGGGGGGGGTTGGGGCGGAGGACGAGTTACACGTGTATTATGAAAAGAATTATTGTCTCTTTCGACGCTCCCGCGACATTCCGCCTCTGCGAAAGAAAAACATTTTTGAAAAAAAGTCTCGAAACGTGTGTGCACGGTCCCGGGAGCGTAAGCGGCTCGGCGGAGGGCTGGGAAACGAGCGGCTGTCCTCACTTATTTGCTCTCGGAATGCTCGTCGGGCGAGCGCTCGCGATGACAATCGCTGGACAGGGAGATTCGGAAAAAGGAACGAGAGAAGAATTCGCGAAAAAAATTCTGATAGGCGACCGACGAAAAAAAAAAACAAAAAAAAAAGAAACAGGTATGACCGACTGTGTGTTTACTTCTTTTATTCCCCGCTACATGCAAACTCTCGCTTACAATTACAGCTACACCGCGGTCGTGTCTTCGTTTCAGCGATTCTCCATGCTAAGCCCAACGTTGTTATCTCTTCTCTCTGCTTTTCGTCCTTTTTTTTTATTTTTATCCAGGTGTATTCATCATTCGTATAACGATGCTTCGGCGCTACGTTTTGAGGATTAATTGGACAGATAGTCTCTGATAAAAGTTGCTTTATTTGTTTAATTATAAATTGGAGAAAATTAACTTTTCTTGTGTTTTTCTTGTATTAATTTATTCACATTTTTTTCTGTTATTGTTATATCGATTAAACAGTTCAAGGTGTTTTGGTATACATATGACGAAATGATAAAAATTCGTGACACAAAACAGGAATAATTAACTTCTCGTGTTTTTCTCTTCACTTTATTCAATTTTTTTTCCTGTTGTAATATCGATTAAACAGTTTAACAGGCTCTGTAAACGTAACGAAATGATAAAAATTCGTGAAACAAAACACGAACAAATAACTTTTCATGATTTGTTCATTAATTTATTCAATTTTTTTCCTGTTGTAATATTGATTAAACAGTTCAAGGTGTTTCGGTACACATAAAGAAATGATAAAAATTTGTTCAAATTTGGAGAGAATATTATTTCATATGAAATACATAAGTTCGATTTTTTTTTGAATTTTCGTCTACGTATTTTTCGAACAATTGAACCATAAAATATCGTTTTTTTAGGCAATGTAACCATGTGTTCTATGTATATACAAATGTATTTTTAACGTCAAATTTTTTTTCTGAATTTATATAAATTTTTTAAGTGATGAAGCACGTTCTTTTTAATTTTCATCGTGTACTTAACAAATTTCGATTCTCTATACTTTTAAGATGTAAAACTTCATTCCATTGTTTTTAAGAAGATATTACCGGTATTCACCAATTAAAATTGACCATCTTCAATGAAAAGTTGATAATTACTATTCATTTAATATTCTATACGTTTGATTCTTAAATATTTTCAAAATTAACGAAAGTATGTGCAACATTTTTTGTAAATAAAGCATTAAAAGATAAATTAGTTTTTTTAATAAAATCTTAAAGAAAATTTTCCCTAATTTTCATTTGGATGATCTTGAATTTTAAGTATTTTGTTATTGAATCGATTAGTAACAACTTTGTCTAATAAATTTAAGCTGTAAAACCACATGGTACGGAGAAAAAGTAAGATAAACATATATTATTTGACCGTCACGGAGATGTACAATCTTAATTACTAAAACAATCAAAAATAAATAAAAATATAGTAAATATATTCAAAATTTATAACTTTCGTTGTCAGAACTATGTATCAGACTTCACTATTTCTTATTTACATTCAAACATTGAATATACAAATTATCCATGAGGAGAAATTTAAAAATTCTATAAGTATTCGTAGTCTGATAAGTCTAAAACTATCCGCTGAACTAAAAAAATAATTAATTTATATTTTCTTTTGAATAAGAAAGACAATGCACTGTTTTATGCTCACGTAAGAATAGAGGATTCAATATGTGACACAATTAATTTGCAATCGTCCAAATCCCTCAAAAGTTCCAAGAACATTGAAACATTTAAATAATCCTCGTTGAAGTTGAAAAAAAAATCTCTTTTCTCGCTTTATTCCTTTTGCTTCATTCTCTTTAATTACAATCTGTGATGAATGCAGTAAATACATATCGAATGGGATTAAAAAAAAAAGAGCGAACTGTTTTTTGGACGTCTTCTTCAAAGGTTGGAAAGAGAGGATGTTTGATCATTTGAAAAATTCTGTTCGGGAGTAAGAAAACGACGAGCATAATTTAAAACAGGGAACGGGGGGCATACAGCGATCGATGCGCTAAGAAATGGGTGTGTATACAGTCGAGAGACTCTGGTTTTTCGTTCAATGTAAATCTCCCTCCCATTCAATCAAGCTGAGAGTTCTCTGGTCGGTTGTATCGAAAGATTGCTTTTAAATGTCGATAAAGATGAGAAAAACGAGAATGAGGATGAGGAGAGAGCGAGAACGTGGGAAGAAAGGGGTGGGAGTGAGAAAAAAGTCGATGGGAAAGCTGCTTTCGTGGAAACTCTCAGTCAGATGTATTCCTTCTACCGAAATGACCATTTCTTCACTTGCTCCGTATTCAGGCACACGTACAACGTCCCTCCTGCCAATTTCTACTCCCTGGCCGTTTCTACTAGCCCGCACGTTTTATCGTTTTATTCCCTTTTCCTCTTCTTTCCTCTGTAGGTCGTCGTACCGAGTTCTTCTTCGGTTTCCCACGTACACTTTCTCGTGCAGTTAAACACAGGAGCAGGACTCGAGAACGAAAAAAGTGCTGGCCATTGTCTGCAACTGATGACGAGTAAACGTTCTTCTCCTTTTTAATGAACTCGAATCGTGATTTTATAAGCAAACTTTTATCGTTTTCGACAATTTACTTCTTTCCAGTACTACTTTTTTTTTTCTACTTCATAAATTACGTCGAAAATTCCTATAATTTTGATCAAACATCTGGGATGAATTTTTCCGAACCTTTTCCATCCCTAATGAAATTCGAAAAGTTCGTTTTCGAGCTAACTTTCGTCCTTTTTCTGCCAATCTGCCTTTTTCAACTCGCTGAGAAAAAAAAATTCAGTTCGTAGAACTAAATTTATTCAGTTGCTCGAAATTAGTTTCATTCAACATTTTTTAAATTATTCGAACTGCATCATAATTGCATTGATAAATTTATACTTTTGATTTGTTATTAAAGAAATTTGTGATATCATTTTCATTTTGTATTTTGTAAAAAAAATAGGCTGCTTTTTAAATGAACTCAGTACGTATAGTAAATACGAAACTATTCAGTCTGCAAGACTGTTTCTTTTAAACAACCGACATAATTTGTTGAATTTTTTATACTTTAGCTTCGATAAAAATTATCAAGTTTATACTAATTTAACTCCAATATTTAATTAATTAATTTTTTGAATAAAACTAATTCTTGTAAATAAATGAAATAATTTGTTGAATTTTTGATACTTTAGCTTCAATAAAATTTATCAAGTTTATACAAATTTAATTTTAATATTTAATTGATTAAATATTTATTTTGAAGAAGACTAATTCTTGTACATGATCGAAATAATTTGTTGAATTTTTGATACTTTAGCTCCAATAAAATTGATCAAGTTATTTATATAAATTTAACTTTAATATTTAATTATTGAAATTGTTATTTTGAATATGACTAATTCTTGTAAATAAATAAAATAATTTGTTGAATTCTTGATACACTTTACCTTTTTGATAAAATGTATCAAGTTTATATAAATTCAACTTTAGTATTAATTGAATTGTTCTTTTAAGTAAAACAATACAAATTTTTATTTCAGTGCAGTAACGCTTATTTTACTTGCTGATCCATATTAAGAATTATTTTAATAACCTTGATTAAAAATATACCGGAATATCCTCCATAAGAAAATGTTATAAAACCCTTTAAATAAATAGATATTTCGTGAGTGAAATTTTAGATAAAATATTTCAATATCTTGAAGCTACTGAATTAATTTCCATTCGTAATTTACATAAGACATCGCCACGAAAATTTCACCGAAATATATATAGTAGCGTAAATTGAACCGCGGAAATTAATAACCCAATGTGGGGAGGCGAAGCTTAAAAAACTGGGAATCGATATTACAGCTGAAGCGGTGTAAAAAAGGAGAAAAATCGTCAACAATGTAAGGTTAAAGCAAGAGAGGAAAAAGTTGGTGAGATTTTTTTATCTTTCGTCGAGGGATGAGACCCATTATTCCTGGACTTTGGTTAATTGAATGTTAAATTATTCTTTTAGTAAGTTTGTTCATCTCGCCTTGGGTATACAAAGGCAACGGACGGAAACACGTATATATATATAGAGTCACGAACGAGAGGAATGTTTGAAAGGGCATCTCTCGTTTTCTCCCATTCTCCTGGCATTTTATTTTTCTTCATTTTATTATATGAAATTCTGACGAGTAATTTCTCCGGTCTTTATGCGCGCTTTTTCATCCAATAAAAAAATACGTACTTGCCTGCGTGCCCGGTGAAAAGAAGAAAAAAAAATAATATGTACTGCTAGTAGATTCGTATTTTTGGTGTAAGACAGACTCGAGAGTTCTCCGGAAAAGCGCGCACGAACGTCGGCGAGAAAAGGGGAGGAGGATTATACGGGCCCCGTTTCTTGTATTATTAACCGGAATTGGGTAATCACAAAGAGGATAAAAAGCGTCCGGACTGTATTATAAGAGTGGCCGTGAGCATTAAACTCCCGGCACTTTTCCCTTATTTATTAATCAACCGGGCATCTCCTGCGCATAGACGCTTTTAAGCTACGCAAGGGATGGGAAATATCCGAAAATATTTTTTTAATCGATCCTTAAGAATGTACGAACGATATTTTTTAAAATGACAAAAATTACATAAATTTTTGGAATGTTGTTTCGATCATTGTATGAAATAATTTTGTGACAAATTTTTAATTATTTTTCAGAGCCGTTCAAGAATTTTCAGACTCCAAAGTTGAGGAGATTTGATAATACATTTTGCTCATAGGATATGAGAATTATAATTTTTATAATTTTTTTTATAATTTACTTGCAGCGGTGTAGATTATTTATTTATAATTTCAGCAATTTAACAAATTATTAATTGAATAAATAATTTTTCTATTTTTCTAGTAATTTTGATATTATGTTTAATAATAATTTTTATCAATTGTTAAAAATTATTTAAAGAGATATAATATTTAATAAGAGATATTTAATAAAAATTGTATGAGAGACAATAAAAAGAAATAAGAAATATTATACTTACATAATTTCTTATTTAATTAAACAAGATTTTTAAAATAATTTCTTATTAAATTAAATAATAAATTACCTTTTTAAACTGTATATGAGCTGAATATTCAATGAATAAATTAAAAACGTCTTATTTAATTTGATAAAAAACTTATTTCGCCGTTCATTAATTTTTATTGAACAGACTTTTATAATATTTAAGGTAGTTCGATGATGAGCGTTTTAAGACGATTAGGTTAAACATTTATCGTAAAGGCAATAAACTAAATTTTTTCTTAAAATAATTCGTTGAAAATTTGCATCAATCTTTTACGGCGTCGTATTAGAATGCGTAAAGATTTCGTCAACAAAAAATTTTTCTACAACAATGTTCCATTTTTAAGAATTAATATCTAATTTTCTAGATGGTATAAATGAAAATTAAAATTTTGATATAAGTTAAATAACACATTAATTTCAACACGCACCAAATTTCATCGCGAAATCTTGAACAGCCAAAAATCATCGATCTATCTTAAGATCTTATTATATCTAATTGAAATATAAGTGAAAATTTACTAAATTTAATAATTTATTAAATTTAATTAAATTTCTTATTTTATAGTTTTAGTTTCTTATACTTAATTGTTTAAAAAATGAAAAAAATTATAAATGTTCCCAAAATATGGTCAAGCTTCTAATTGACAGTTTATACAGTATAAAGAAACAAAAATGTGAAATAAAAGAATGTATAAATTTTTAAATTCGCATAAGCCCAGCGCTCCCGATAATTTATTTTTCATCGATGCCCCCGAATCTTTCGTAAAGCGAATTATTTTTCAACGTTGAAAATCGTGGTCCGAATGCCCCGTCGTTTTCACCGAATTTATCGATAAATAAATGAAAAGGGAGGGGAGGGGAGGGGGGGGCATACTCGAGCGAAACTATGAAAAAGAGAAACAAGCGCGGCAAGAGTCAGATTGGTCGTGAAAAATGGCGAATGTAATGGTAAAGCGTGTGACGTGAATGGGAAATCTGGGAGGGATGAAAAATAGCGGAAAGTTTTGCTTCGTTCGACGAGGGCATGAGAACGTGGCAAATCTTTTATTAAATCTCTCTCTCTCTCTCTCTTTTTCTCTGCTCTCCTCTCGTCGTCGCTCGCCCCTCGTATAGGCACTAAACTACCCCCTTTATTCGCGACCGAGTACCTTCAATCCCACCAGAAAGTTCCCATCCATCCCTTTTTCACTCTGCCCTCGTTCTTTCGTCCGAACCCCTCGTAAAATCCCTAGGAAGCGACGCTCTTTTTTTTCATCCCTTATTCGTTGTTTCTCCATCACTTTCTCTATATTTACGTTCTTCTCTCTCTCTCTCTCTCTCGCTCCATTCGTCTTCACTACTCACGCAGAAGAGCTTTCTCTCTCTCTCTCTCTCTGCTCGTACATGGGCGAACGCCAGTTTCCGTTCAGCTAATGACGAGCGTCTATCTCGTTTCCGCCAATTCTCTCACATCGTCGGCGAATATTCCCTTTCCTGCTTCGGGCCCTCACCGTTATGGGCTTAACGCAAACTTCGTTATCTTTTCACGAATCACTGAAATTTTATAAATTTTTCGCTCCCCCTCACGAGCTTCCGCTAACTCCGCCGGAAGTCGTGATTTGAAAATACGAATGCTAGACGCAACATCTTCGTCTTTCGTTAATTACGCTCCCCTGTGCTTTTTCAATCTTTCAAACTTTCTAAGGTAACTGTCCCAATAGATGGACATGTTGGACCCAGCATAGTTGGACAATTTTCGCTATATTATTTTTATTATTTGAATGATTTTTTTGTCAATAAAATCGTATGGATTATTTTTCATATACAAAGAAGTTTATTTTTCATAACTTTAATTTATTGAGACTAATTTGCTGAACCCTAGAGATAGGGTCAATTTTCTATCCAACTATTGGGACATCCTACATATTCAAACGTTTAAGTATTTATTTACTAGAAATATTGTCTAAAATTAACACATGAATTAGAAGCAGATTTTTTTTGTTTGAATATTTTTTAAATAAAGATAAAGTGTGTAAAATCCTTAGCTGTCCAACTATTGGGACGTTTACCTTATTCCATACGTTAATACTCGTTTATATTAATTTTTTTTAAATACACAATCGACTATTTAAATTCTATTTTTAACACTGACATAGAGTGTGCTAGATAAAATCTACTGTCTGAATTAAACAGTGATTAAATGATTTAATTATAGGACTAATTATGCTTTAGTTTGGTTACATCTTCTATTTTTTTGGTCTTGGTATAAAGAAATACGTTTACAAAATTTTATACAAAATTTTTTACAAAAAAGTTATTGTCGGAATGATAAACAAAAAATGGGAAAGAGCGTAGTCAAATTAGAAAAATTTTATTTTATAAACTTTTGAATGAGATAACAGGAAGAAAGAAAAAAAATGAGATGTCAAAACAAAATGTATTTTGTTTTGAAAAGCTCACTCGACGATACTGATCATGAACTCTTAAATTTTTCTTATCAAATTGCAAACCTTATAATGCTTCATTACATTTTGGTAATAACAGAACTTTTTAAGATTTTTCGTATAAAATTTTCGTATAATATTTATAATGAAAAAAACTAATTTTCATATTATGTACCCATGTGTATAGGCATTATAATCGTTAATTGGTCTTGTTTCTAATAATGCTTACGTATGTTACTTGATAAAATAATATTGGATATAAAAATGAAGCGATCGATTCTCTTGAAAAACTTTACTTTAAGGTCTATCGTCAGTTTCAAATAATACCACTAGAAAAAAATTGTAAAAAATCTTTTTTTTCATATTTATTTTACCATATTAATCAATTTGTATTTTTATGCATTTATAAAATATACGTGTCAAGTTCGCTGCAAAAGAGTATAGAATTTGAACACTCGATATTGTTTATATCTATAATTGGAAAAAATGAGAAAAAAGTTTCAAATACGAGTCCTTGTTACGTAATAAATTATAAAAATTGGAAATATTTATTGTCAATATGTATTGTTTTCTTCTTCGAGGTAAAAAAAACTCAGGATTGAAGATTTATGGAAAATATTCGCCGAATCGTGAAAAGCAACACAAATCGTCGATTGACCCGTTGACCGTTTAAATTCGCGAGACGTGAAGGAGAGGGGGAGGGAATATTCGATCCAAGAATTCCGGGCGATACTTTTCTCCCGAAGTCGCGTTTTGCAGGAAGGCGCTCGAGAAAAAGTCCCTCTGGGAAATATTTTTCCGCAATCGCGTGTGTCACGCCTGCCAAGTAACTCCTCGAGACGATTGTAAACTCGTTCGGCGCTTCGAGACTTTGTATTCGGAGCCAGCACATCAATCTCGCGCCGCGAGAAAAACAGACGCGGGAAAACGACGGGAGTTAGGAGAGATAAAGGAAGCCAGGAAAAAAGGGGAAACGCGGGGAGGAAAAAAACGAGCCCCGAGCCAAGATACATTACCACATTTTCCAATAAAGGGCATGAAGAATTCGAGATATTTTTAATCCCTGGACCAACCCTCGCTCTCTCGAAAACAAAAGAATTCTTATCTGGCAAGATAAATATTGGTTCGCTCTCTGTAAAGAAATTTTGCGACCGTCAAACACTTCGATATTGATTTTTTTTTTCAACTGCAACAATGTATCACAATCATTTTTGAAATACCTTTTTTTTGTTTTATCTTTTTGAAGAATACATTCATATTTTGCAACGAAGAAAGTTTTGAAACATGGTTTAGTGATATTTAAAAATGTGTTTTGTTAAATTAAACCAATATTTACATAGCTTGTTTTATAATTCATTGGCTTCAAAAGTTGTAAAAAATAAACGTTACTTTTCTTTTGAAAAATTCATATTTACTTGTGAAATCTTGATTTGCACTTTTTACAAAATTCTTGGGAAAAAAATTGTGAAATGTTTATTTTTATTTGCTTATATGAAAATTTTCATGAAAATTATTAAAAGAAAATTATTAATAGAAAAACTCTGTCAATTATTATTTCGAATAAAGTTAAAATATTGTACTTACATATAGTTATATACAACCAAGTTTTTATGTAGCCTTTGCAGTTTCAGAAAGGGTGAACAAAATTTTTAAAAATCTTAAATGCAGATATTCTATGATTGAAAAAAGGCTCTGTATGAATAAATTACTGGAGATTCTCAACATGTTTGAATCAGCCCAACTTTCTAACGCGTGAAATATTTTATTACATTTTTCCTCCTTAAAATTGTATTTTTGAACTATTTTGCGGAACGGAACAGCGGCGTTTAATTTTTTAATTGTTTCATCGAATTAGCCGGATGCATAAACATTTTTGTTTACGGAGCGAAGAGCATAAAGAGCTCTTGAGGAAAAATAGAAAGAAAATGAGAGGGAAGAAAGTCGTGAGGGGCGTGAGTCCAGAATACGGACAAAGAGCATTCACACGCTCGTGAGCCAGTTAGTTTAGTGACTTTTCTGGTTGCTCTCGCGAAATAAGATTAAGGGCTTTAAAAACTTTCCTCATCGTTGTCGTTCACGTCTTCGCCGTTCCCGTTCCTGTTTTCCTCTTTTCGCGGCGCCCGCCGTGCGAGAGAGCTGACTTGTTCAAAACCGAGTCATTTCACACACTTCTCGAACCCTGACAATGAGTCTCGTCCTCTTTCCCGTCCGAGTGTGACTTCCCATTACGCGACGAACAACCCCGAAACTCCCCCGTCTTCGTTTCACGTATGTGCACGCGGATTAACAGTTACAATCATATTTCCGACAATGTCTTTTATTTTATATTTCCGACAATGTCTTTTATTTTTAAATAAAATTGTACCTCCAACACGAAGAAAATAAAGTTTCTTTTGAGCGTGTTTATAAAATCATTGTTATTGGAGTTATTCCCAAATATAATAAACTTTTTTTTAAAAACTATAATAAAGAATAAAAGTTTACAAATTTTTTAAAAATTATTATCAATTATTATTATTCGGCTATATTTTTATTGAATTTTTCTTACTTATATATTCCATTGGAGAGTGTTACGTTTTTGCTATATGTACAATTTTTTTTTCTTCAGAATCGGACATGAAATCATGATTTTTTATACATTTATTTAGAAGTTACTCTGTACTTTATACATTGAATGAGGTAAATTGTAAATTATTCAGCAAAATAGCTGACTTGTTAAAAACCGAGTCATTTCACACACTTCTCGAACCCTGACAATGAGCCTCTTTCTCGTCCAAGTGTGACTTTTCTTTACGCGACGAACAACCCCGAAACTCCCCCGTCTTCGTTTCACGTATGTGCAATTGTACCTCCAACACGGAGAAAATAAAGTTTCTTTTGAGCGTGTTTATAAAATTATTATTATTGGAGTTATTCCCAAATATAATAAACTTTTTTTTTATTTTTAAAGCTCTTTTTGGGTAGTTTTTGAAACTACAAGAGAGAATAAAAGTTTACTAATTTTTTAAAATTATTATCAATTATTATCATTATCAATAATTATTATTCGGCTATATTTTTATTGAATTTTTCTTACTTATATATTCCATTGGTGAGTGTTACTTTTTTGCTGTACAAATTTTTTTTTCTTTAGAATTGGACATCAATTCTTTATACATTGTATGAGGAAAATCGTAATTTATTTAAAATAGTTTTCTTAAAGATCCTTTTGAAATGTATTTTTGGCTCTTATAAAAGAGATTAAGGATGTGTAGGACAGAAAATCTCGGGAAAAATAAATTCTTGTCGTTAAAATCGTAAAACCCAGACTCTGGCTTTTGCTAAAATTTTGTCAAAGTTTTGAGTCTTAGATTTGAGAATTAACAACTTGAGCATATTTTAACATTAATTTAATAAATTTTTATTATTTAAGTAATGAAATAAAAAATAGTAAAACATTTTTAAATTATGGACTATATAAAATGAACACTACTACGAGTATATAGAAAAATATTCACAAGAATCTGATATTTAAAAATTTGTATTTAGTGCAATTTTACGAATTCTCCATAAATTTAGAATTTGGTAATTCTTAAACCATTCAGTGAAACAATTTCAAATTTGGCACAACATTTTTTTGCTTAAAAATGAAATAACAAAAATTCATCAAATTCTCATATTTTTGGAAATATCGCTCATACACCTTTAAAAAATTATACGATTTTCAACAATCAATATCTCAATTTTTACATGATAAAGCTTCATAAAACTTGACATACATTTCAACATGACGTTAAAGAAGATTCGTGCACAATTTTCAAGAAAATTGGCACGTATGAATAGGTGTGTAAATTACGAAAAAAAATCGACAAAAAAACTGTACGAAGCTAAATAAAATCTCGAGAGGCAAAAAAAAATGGTAGTTTCGCGAGAATTGGCTTCGAAGCTAGCTACTCGTACCTCTCGAGGCGTCTTAATGAAGAATTTTTAAGGAAGTCTCGAGGAACAAGTGCTACTCCAGTGTGCAGCTTTCGGACTCGATAAGCTCCCGTCTTGTTACCTCTCAAAGTAACACTGCTCGTGAGAACTCTCCAGACATGAAATTGAGTGCGTTACGTCATTAAATCAGCGACACTTATTTCTCGTTCCGAGCATTTAAAGCATTTTTAAAATAAAACCAATTGCACCCATCATGCAATTTTTAGTTACACTTCCACCATATGAATCATTTTTGTCCTGATATTTTATATATTTATCTTATTTAGAGAGATATAAATATTAACAAAAATTCTGGCATGCTCTTTATTTTATTTTAAAGCCTTTATAGGCATTGAATATTATTCAATTTTTGAATAAATTATTTTTGAATTTTTATTTAATAATTTGAAACTTTTTTCCAAAATTTTTTCCAAGATCTTTGAACATTCATTTGAACTTTTTTTGCGTTATGTTGGAAAGTGTACACATCAATATATGTTTTCCATAATCCAACATCTTTTAACATTTATGACTTATAAAAGATTAAAAACATTTTTTTTTCATTTTTAAGGATAAAAATCTGGATTCATAAAAATTGAATAATATTAAAATTTATTCACAATAAGTTAAGTAACATATTAATCTCTATATTCATGAAATTTCATAACGAAATTTTAGGACAGACGAAAATATAATTCGATTTAGATCATTTTTTGGGACCTTCAATAAAATCAGTAAAGAAATTATTTTCATGTTTGTTCGTGCAGAAAATTTGTTGATTTTGAAATGAAAAAACGTGATCAATGCTCAAACAATTTGTTTAATGAATCGTCAACACTTTGTAATGCACTCGGCTTGTTTGTTCGGTTCGTTTATTCAGGATTATACGGATAATAGGATTTTCTCACAATTATACAAGATTCATTTGAATTATTACAATAATTCTAAATTGAATTTCCATAATTCTGTACATACGAATGTGGAACAGTGATGGAACAAAGGCACGTAGAAATTCTGAATTCAGTAAAGGTACGTTGTTTTGCGCACAATGATATTGAATTATTCTGTAAATGAAAAGCCGACGAAGTTGTGGTCAAAGCAACAGACAATGACGAAACAAATTAAAAGAAAAAGTAATAATCTTCAATTCTATACTGTTTTATCATCGATGAACATAAATTCAAACTTATACTTTAATTGAAATTCATTGAAAAAATAAAAAAAAATTTATTATAGTTATAAATTATATTAAAATAATATGAAAACACAAAATTATAATTTTAAAAATCATTAATTTCTATAATTGGTGAAAATACTTTGTTTTTGGTGTTTAGCAACTGAAATTGAAAACTTTAGTAAAAGCTAAAATATATTTAAAAATTAATAAACAACGAACAAATCTTTTGTGAGTACACATAAAAATACTTTTTTAGTTAATTTAAACTATAGCCGTTCATGCACAGTCAAACTCAAAAAATATTTTTAAACGAAAAAGCTTAAAAACATGACACAAACATATTTCTCAAGTTTTAATTATGAATTTAAAGAGAAATATTAATAAAGATACGTTAATCATAAAATATAACAACAGCAATGCTGCTAAATTCAAGTTTCTGAAATCAATTTTTGTTTTTTTATGTACTATTTTATTGAAGAAAATTTCAAGTTTCTATAGATAATACATTTTCGAGAATAAACGATTAACATTTTTTAATTATGTAAATGTACTATAAAAATGTACTAATTTATTGATGTAAATTTCAACTTTTGATAGTTAATGTATCTCCGTAAATAAACGATTAACCTTTGTAGTTGCCAGTATCAAACGTTTAAAAATGTTATTAATAAATATTTAAAAATACTATAAAAAGCAGAAAAAATGAAATTCGTAGCTCTACACTAAACAAATATTAAGAAAAGCGGTTTTAAGCTTTTATAGTTTAGGCTATAAGCTTTAAAAAATATATAGAGTCTTTGGTGTGAGCTCCAAAAAGTTGTATTATTTAAGCTCCAGAAAGTGGGGAATATTTTAAAGGAAAGATAATTGACTTATAAATGAAATATACAAAAAAGTTTAATTTCTAAGGTTTGAATCTATAGCAAATAACGAAAATATCATCAAATTTCATGAAATATTTATATTACTTGTGAAAAAAAATGAAAAATTACGAGAAAAGACAAAAAACTGCAATGATTTACTTTCGAAAATACTGACACTGTTTGTATACTGAGCCTTTGAGGTAACAGAAGTGATTTGCACTGGCTGGCATTTGCAGATGAACTATCAGACCCGGGCCTCCCTTGGGCGTTCAATCCCTGCGACTATCTAGATTTTTTAGGCAGAGTAACCGAAAGCCACCCTTTATTCGTAAGTGAGGAATTTAACTTTAAAATTTTAACTGTTCCTTCAAAGACCCTATTTACACACGAAGGGTTAATGAATTCAATTTGGTCCAAGGAAGCCATATTTGGTCGAATAAAAAATTCCAAATACCATTAGCAAAAATAAATCAAATTTATGTTTTGTATCATCCGTACGGTGACTCCCCCCCTCCCCCCTCGCCAGTGAACGTCTAATTAGTCGATTTCAACCGAAAGTTTGTTGATTCAATGAAACTTTTAAAACGGAGTGCACAAAGAAATTTTATCAAGAAAAGGCTTCCCTAATTTCACACGTGCTACTGGTGGGGGTGGAGTGAATGCAAAAACTTGCATAATGTTCGTGCGGTTTGTGAGGATTATTGGAGTGCACACGGTTTCACCTGACGGGTGAGAGGCGCGCCGAGGGGTGAAATGGAGAGAACGAGAGGAGGGAGGAAAGTTTTAAAAGCTCTTAACCCTCATTCGACCGGAGCTTTTGCGAAAGCCGACTGACTGACACACACAGGGAGAGAAAGAAGGGTAGGTGGGGGAGGGGAAAAAGAGAGATACGTGGCAGTAGGAACAACAAAAATGGAGAAAGAGAGAAAGAGAGAGAAAAACAGAGTGGGAAAAACGAGTGTTGAAAGAGCGAGGCAGGGATGGGGGTGGAAGGGGGTGAAATGAGCCCGGGAGTAGCTTCGCAAGCGTTGCGCGTCGTAACCCCATGGAAACTTAACAAGGTGCCTCGAAGTACTCGTGGAATCGTGCTTACGCTCGACGAACTTGTCCGTACGAGTGGTATAACCAACTCGAAAACCGGCACTAACCACTGCCACTGAGCTACGAAGCCACCCCCGAGTTCCCCAGAAGCGGAAACAAAGAGAGAGAGAGAAAGGCTCGTGCACTTATACTCGAGAACGTATAATTTCTTTCCCTCGCGTATCACGCATTATTCACGAATACCTGGCGAGCATTGGTGGAAAAAATACCTGACAGTTTCGAGAAAAAATGATCGTGCGATAAAAGATACACTGAGAGAAATCACGACAGTAAATTTCATCATAAAGTGACAACTGTATACTAATTGTATTACAATTAAATATATTTATATAGTTCATCATAGGTTATATCTTCAAAAATGTGTTTTTAACTATAATTAATTTTTATTTATATATTCATGAATTTATTTTTTCAAAAAACTCAAAGTTTTATCCTTGATTCGGATGAAGACCGAAATAAATGATCAAAAGTGAATTAATAAATAAATGAAAAAAAAAATTAGCAACGTTAGAAATATTAATATATAAACTTTTTTTTTACAACGAGTCTTAATTTAATTTTAAGTTTTCTAAATTACTATTCGTAGTAAAAAAAAATATATACGGAGGTACTAATTAACCCTCTTCCATGGAATAGGGACGTAAACAGTTTCATACACCGCAAAGACATTTCTCAAGCTCTCATCGTTTATTGTCATAATTTTGTTTAATTGGAGAAGTTACCGTTGAGAGTAAAGTTGCTCGGAGAGTTATGTATTTTAATTTTCATTTCTCTAACTTTTCGAATTAAGCATTTCCAGGTTTTAGTATCGGGTAAATGAAGCACATACCTTATTTTGAAGTCAAAAATTAAAGCAGATTAAATCTTCAGTAATGAAAGGGCGAGCTGTAAATATGCAAGAACAATTTTGTAATATTTCAACATTCACCTCTTTTACCGTACAGCTTAAAAGAATATTTTTATTATATTTAAAAATTTTAATAGGAAGGAAGAGAATACAAAAAGAATAAAAAATAAACGATTCATTTGTTTAATAAATAAAGAATGAAACGTGTTGAGAAAATTGAAGAGAAAAATATTTTTAAAAAATCAGAGGAAAAAAAATTGTTCATTTGTCAAAGATGTAAAAAATAAATTAAAAAATGGTGTCATATTAAAAAATGCGTAAATGTTAGTATAATTTTTCTAATTAAGCACTCTAGGTTTTAGTATGAGATAAATGAAGCACATACTTTATTTTGATGTTAAAAGAGATTAAATCTTCCATGATGAAAGTTCTACTTTCACTGTTCATTTTTTGATGGAATATTTTATTATATTTGAAAATTTTAATAGGAAGAAAGATAATAGAAAAATAATAAAAAACAACCGATTCGTTTGTTCGATAAATAAAGAACGGCGTTGAAAAAAAATAAAAAGATCATAAAATTGGAAAAAAGTGTCATAGAAAAAAGAATCGTTCACTTGTCAAAGACGTAAAAAACGTTGGTGTCAAATAAAAAATTGTGTAAATATTAGTATAAGGAAGAAAGATAATAGAAAAATAATAAAAAACAAACGATTCTTTTATTCGATAAATAGAAAGAACGGTATTGAAAAAAAGATCGTAAAATTTGAAAAAAAAAGTCATAGAAAAAAGGATCGTTCACTTGTCAAAGACGTAAAAAACGTTGGTGTCAAATAAAAAAATGCGTAAATGTTAGTATAACTTTTCAATGTAAGTATGCCAGGTTTTATAGTATTGGAAAAATAAAGCACACATACTTTATTTTGAAGTTAAAAGTTGAAAGAGATTATCTGGTGAAAGTTTCACTGTCACTGTGCAGTTTGATAGAACATTTTATTATATTTGAAAAATTTAATAGGAAGAGATATAATAGAAAAATAATAAAAAAAACAAACGATTCGTTAAAGAACGGCGTCGAAAAAAATTAAAACGATCGTAAAATTTGAAAAAAAGTCAGAAAAAAAAAGCATCGTTCACTTGTCAAAAACGCAAAAAACATTGGTGTCAAATAAAAAAATGTGTAAATGTTAGTATAACTTTTCAATGTAAGTATTCCAGGTTTTATAGTATTGGAAAAATAAAGCACACATACTTTATTTTGAAGTTAAAAGTTGAAAGAGATTATCGGGTGAAAGTTTCACAGTCACTGTGCAGTTTGATAGAACATTTTATTATATTTGAAAATTTTAATAGCAAGAGATATAATAGAAAAATAATAAAAAAACAAACGATTCGTTTGTTCGATAAATAAAGAACGGCGTCGAAAAAAATTAAAACGATCGTAAAATTTGAAAAAAAAGTCATAGAAGAAAAAAGCATCGTTCACTTGTCAAAGACGTAAAAAACATTGGCGTCATATAAAAAAAAAATGCAGAATTGTTAGCACACAGGTCGAGCAGCAGTTTTTGAATGAACGAGAGAGGTCAAGCCGGAGAGCCCCGGTTATACCGTAATTCCTTTGGCAGCCGGGATTTTGTTTTTCCCCCTGTTTTTTAACGACCTTTGGCGAAATGACGGGATTCGTTGTCGCGCAATTGAAGCGAGCGACCGCGAAGCAATTCGACGAGGATATTCGGAATAGGCGTGACCCCCCCGTATAGTCGAACACACCGACCATTTTGCCATTTCGATTGACTCCTTCGTCCCTCCCGTCGCGATTTCCCGCGCCTCGGTTTTCTTCCGTTCGCCACTTTGGAGCCCGAACGAGCGGGCACGCGTCCTCGTTTCGTCCTGTATTTCGAAATCTCTCGGAATATTTATGTCCATCGCGCTGACAGCTTTCGTCCTCTTTCGCGCAAATTCCTCTCTCTCTCTCACATTCTCTTTGACACTCTCTCGTTTTCTCTCTCTCTCTCTCTCTCTCATTCTCGAGGCCACCGTTATCGTTCTTGCGGTATTCGATCTGTAATCCATTTTGCAACCCTCCACGATTGGTATACGCTTTCCAGCTGTTACCATTATTATACCTTGGTTTAATCGCTCGCCGGTTGCTCCGGGGCGAGACCGCAGTGTCTATACCTCTCCGTCGTTGTTTCGAAAACAATTCCGTGCTTCGCGCTATCTTGATTCTCGATGTGCGTGCACACGAGCTTTTTCCCATCTAATATGGAAGCTCCGAATAAACTTTTACCTTTTTTTTCCTCTCTCTCTTTCTCTCTCTTTCTCTCTTTAAATTGTTGCCTATGGTACTACCACGGTATTAAATATATCTATCTATCTCTCTCTCTCTCTTTTTTTTTTCGGTGCACGAGTATACGAGTGTATTGCAGATAAAATTTGTAATTTACGTCCATGCCCGGCCACGGAGGGAAATCGTATCGAAATGCTTCTCATGATAATAACAAGCGCGTGGACATTTTTGCGTGGAAATGCTGGCCCGACCTATCTTTGGTAACGTTTGACATTTTTTTTTATAGAAATTGTTTTTTTTTGTTGCTGTGGTGATTTACTTTTTGGATGAGTCACCGAAATACTTGTTACGAGATAAATGTTCTTAATGGCCGTGTATTTTACACTTTTTTATATTGTTTTTTTTTATTGCAATTTTTTGCGAGGATTTTTTTAAAATAAAGAATATTTATCATGAAGCTGGTATTTAAGGTTGTTGTGGGGTGAAAATAAAATCGAAAAGTTGATGCTCAATTTTTCTCAGGTAAAAAGTGGATTTCGAGTAAAAGCTTATCAAGGGAAGTTGTTGCAAATTGACTAAAGAACAACATACTCGAATTACAAGGTCGTCCAAGGTTAATTGAGCTTGTTATATGATTGAAAAAATGTCGAAAAAAAATTTGATTGGATTTTTGTAAAAAATTAAACAAAAATTCTTTGATGTTGTACAAATATTTATGCCAAATTTCGTGAAGCTTCACAGTGTAGAAGTTGAGATATTTATTGTTGAAAATCGTAATATTTAACACGT
>JAPYYW010004747.1:0-17099 GCA_030522545.1 Cremastinae sp. A BG-2022a
ATTTTGATGCATAAACTTGGGTTTTTGTTTCTTAACTAATGAACTAGATGGAGAAACTGCTTAAAATTTGGTGACAGTAATTGTTGAGATCTAATTGAGATCTGATATAAATTTTATGCAGATGGTAATATTTAAACAAAATTTACAGCCGAAATAAACATTTCTCCCATTTACTTCCATGTATAAGTTTAGTTAAAAAAATAATAATTTCTAAAATATGACATGGTTGATCGATTTCAAATTCGAACGACCTACGTTTTTTAAATTTGTGATTCATTTTTTTTTTTGAGTTGATGGTAACATTTTCAAATGTACTACTGAAACCCCTTAACAACTAATTTATATTGATTAAATTTAAGTCTAAATTATTAATAAAATTAATAAACTCTTACATCGAAAATCTATTTATCACGTTATGTTAGTACCACCGAGACAGTATATTCAAAAGTTAGTTCTTGTGTGTTACCTAAATGTAAAATCATCAGTTGAAATTTCTTGAGACAGAATTTATTCAAAAATTGCACAGATCTTCTTTAGCATTGTGTTAACGTGTTTGCAAAATTTAAAAATGGGAGATTCGAAAAAGCAACGACATTCAATGTATATAATATTTCGATTTCTATATGGTGAAGCTTTGTCAAATTTGATACATGTTTTCATATGATATTAAAGAAGTTCTATGCAAATTTTTTAAAAAATCTGTCTCAACACGGTTTTGCGGTTGTATACTACCTTAATGTACTAAAACGTTTTAAAAATTCAATCAGCTATTACCTATAGTGCATGATTATGTCTGCCATCCGCTTCCGAAACGTCAAAAACAAAAGATTTTTTTATGTTTTCTTTTTTAAAAGCGCCGTAAGGTAATGTTTTCTTGAAATAAACGGAATCTGTGATAAATTTTCTTTATGATGGAAACTTTTCTGAAGCTCAATCACCGATTAGTTTTTTTACAGTTTACATTATTTTGAGTTCTTCCATAAGGTAGTGGGTTAAAAATAAAAAATTTTGAATGAAATAATTGAAAATTTAGCCCCGCAAGAGGCCCCAAAAATAATCAAGAGACCCATTATAATCAAGAGACTTTGAACTATCATCAACTGCAAAAATTGGTGAATATTCACCGTACTTGTTCAAATAGCCGAACTACTTTAAAACGGAATTTAGACCGAAGCCTGTAATACACTCGGAAAATTAGATTTATCTATTAGTCCTGTCACGATCACTGTTGAAGTCATTTATTCAAATCATATTCGAAGAATTAATCTAATTTTGCTTCGTTGCTTATCAACATCACCTTGATATACAACGTGATCGGCGTCCTATTCCAAACAATTATGTGCTCCTCTGTATAATAATTATGTGCATTTTTAACCATCGGAGGAGTATATTCAACAAAGTGAAAATAAATAAACTTGTAAACAAGTTATTTTGAGTTTCTTATTAGACTTCTTAGATCATTTATTAGACTGTGGTAACTAATTTCAGTGGAGAATTTGAAACTGTTTCCAATTCCAAAAATAATTATATTGGTGCAGAAGACTTACACACGTGAAATCTCTATGAATTTATGCATAAATTTATTCATAAATTCATTGCATAAATCATGGTAGAGTCACATTTTTTTTTTGGAAAAAGTAATTAATTGAAGTAATTAATTGCTCTTTTCTTTATGAATGACGTGAAGGTCGATGAATGAAGAGATTTATTTTATGTTCTTTTTTTTTGTGTTTTCAGCACATCGAAGAATGCGCACAGTCACCAACTATCTTTTGGTAAATCTATCGATGGCCGACTTGATGATGTCCTTGCTGAATTGCTTTTTCAACTTTATCTTCATGCTTGACTCCAACTGGCCATTCGGAGTTGTTTACTGCACGGTCAACAATTTCGTCGCGAACGTCACCGTGGCGTCCAGCGTTTTCACCCTCGTCGTCATATCATTCGACCGGTGAGTGTTTTACTTCCAAACATATTGGACCCATTGCGACGACTTTCGAAAATAATAGTCAAAACAAACTTTTCATAAAGGCCATTGTTTCCAAATACCCATTGTCAGATTTCAAGGATTAACTTTACTGAGAATGCAATTTATCAACTCTGATCATATTCAAGGAAAATAAGTATTTCATCCACAGAATTAGATTACAATGTTATACGTCAGGAAATATGGAAACAACGCATTTTTTTTTCAAACATGTATAAAGTGAGTCATGGTTGATTATTAGATGGAACAGTTTTAGCTATAGTCTTAGGATATAGCTTTGGTCATCTTAAAAGTTGACTAAAGCTATCCTAAGGCTAGCTAGTTGGTCTGTGACCGTCAGATCCAAAGGGCAGTACGTTATTGCTCTACTTTTCACTTCTCTACTCATGACTTTATTTTTTCGTATTTCATCTCGAATTTGGCTGCTATAAAAAAATTGACTATTTTGGAATAAATTTACTCAAAAAAAAACTCCTGTGTAGTTTAAAAAAATTAAATTTAGCTTAAAATATGGTCTGGAGTAGAGAAGTGAGGAGTAGAGTGACCGTACTGCCGATCGAAAGTTTCTTCTGTTTTTCTGACGTTCAAAGTAATTTGACAGTTTCAGTTTATGAAGGAAAGTTGTTGTATATTAATTAAAGAATGACATACTATGATTTCAAGATCATCCAAGATCAGAAATACCTAGTGCACTTGGTATATACATATTTAACAAATTTTTACGATTGATTTTCAAGACAACTTTTAATGTGGTTGATCTGTGACAGCCAAATCCAAAGTTTCTTGTATTTTTAGGACGTTTTCTGACGTTCAAAGTGATTCACGAGTTTAAGTTTATCAAGAAAAATTGTTGTATATCGATTACAAAACAATATACTCCAAGGTCATCCAAAGTCGAAAATACCTGGTGTACGTGGTAATAATCAACCAAGTAGAAATCAAGTAACAACATTCAATTTTTTTCAAAAAGATAGTTAGTTGTCTGCTCGGTACCGATACGACCACCATAAAATTTTCCGATATTATTGAGAAAAAATTCTCATCGAATATCGTCCAATTCACTTAACATTCCTTGATGCTAGACCTTCCGAAGTAATTATCTGCAATCTTATCATGATCTGCTCGTCGCATATCGAATATGGAAATCGAGTTTCAATTGAATAAGAATTATCTAACTCGATCCAATACTAATCATAACAATTTTTGTACATTGGAGTCATTTTAATTTAATTTTTTTTATTGGATTACGTTTTAAAGAAAAAAATCTCTATAAAAAATAACTGCACCTGATTATTTTATATTTACTTTAAACAACTGTCGAGGTAGAAATACACCTTAAAGATTTAGTAAAACCGAAGTGAAATATAAACAAACTGTTTTCTAGTGTTACCCTTAGCTCGTATCGATTTTCACCCCGAGCACATGCAGATACACTCAACTCGTCAAGAACATGCTACACTTTAAGTTAAATTTAATTTTTAATTGACCAATAATAAGTTATCACGTCATGCATGGAAAAAACGTTTCTTTTCATTCTTCTTACGAAAGTCATAAAAAAAGTCAGTAATAAAACTTGTAGTCATTTCCATAAATCGAATAACAATATACAAAATATTAAAAAAAAAAATTACACCCATATTGAATTAATTGATCTGTATTTTAAAAATAGATAATTATTTTCCAAAAAGTATAAAGGTTTTTAACAAGTACGTCATTTTATAAAATACTAGCAAGTACTTGACTTGCATTGCAAATGGTACACAAAAAAAATTTTTATCTTTCAAATCTTTTTATTAACGTTCTTCTGGTTACACAATATTTATTGTCTTTCTATCTGGGGATTTTACGAATAAATCAGAAAGTTTTCCGATGCATGAGCAGGCGCCACATGCACATCAACCGGTCATGTGAAAAGCATGAATTTTTTAAATTTATTCTACAAACTGTCAACAATTATTCTTGTGTCTTGTATTGATGGTCATTGCAAATGCGAACCGGAAGCTGTAAATGTTTGAACTCCAATGGCACATCTGTTAGAATCATTGAAATGCATGGCAGCAGTATTCGCATTCTCCTTTAAGGTGGAATATTCGACCGGAAGCCGAATCCATGACTTTAACAGATATTTCGAGATTTTTTTTTCAGTGCTTTAAAAAGTGGATAAATCAATAAATTATATTGGAAAAAAAAGATTTTTTTGGTGATTTAAACAAAAATTTATACTATATTATTTTGATAACTTAATTACAGTGAAATATTTTTTTACTTTCATTTGACCATAAACGTGCAAATAAATACTGTAATTTAAATTGAATGAAATAATCTTATTAGAAATTAATTATTATATAACTTGAATGGAAGTCAAACTTGTTTGCACTGAAAAAGTAAATATATAATGATAAAAATGGTATTTTCAACTCTTTGCGATCGCATCGGGTCGTTTACTTAAGCGTACATTTTCCGGTTTGTTGAAACGTTTAAAAAAATCTTTTAAAATTGCTGAATACGTCTACGAAAAAAAAATCATTTATTTTATCTCAAAAGTTTATTTTTACCCAAAAATTCTTTTGTGTTGTTTTTTAAGGATATTATAATGTTCGAGGTTTATGATCATTTCTGCAGAAAAAAGTATAATTTTGAAATACCTGAAAATATACACTTCAAAGAAGGAAAATCGAGGATTTTATTGAAAAAAAACACGAATAATCATTTTTTAATGCGACAGATTAATTTTTTGTATTTAACTCTTGGACGAGCGCGTGAGGGTTTTCAGACCTCAGAAAGTTTGAATTCGTGTTTTGTCATGGAAGTTTCTTGTCTTATTTTTTTCAAATACATTTTTTAGAATGTTTTTCTTTTTAATTAAAAATTTTTTTTTTCAAAAATATGTTAAATAACAATAATTCGGAAAAGGAAACAGTGAAATGCTGTATATTCTATTTTTTATAACAGTTTAAAAATTGGGATTCAACAAAACCTCACGAGCCCTTGCGAGAAAAAATTTTTTTAACGCGTCAGTCCGAGGATTAAAAAATAGTTATTGCGCAAACAACGAAGAAGAAATCATAAAAAAAGTACGTTTTACTAACACGTCATTCGAACCTTAAATTTCGCCCGTTATCGTTTGCGATAAATCGATAATTGGAAAATTTCGCTCGGGTCGTTGGCGACCCGGTGCAACAGAGGGTCAGATGTGTTAATTAGTGTATTTTTTAACGAATGTAAAAAAGCTTATTTACAAATAAATTTGAAAAAGAAATTGAGACACTTTAAATATTCATTTACGCAGAGTTTACGTAACTTGGAAACAAGTTTAAGTAACTGCACAAGTTTACGTGAATTGGGAAATTTATGCATAACCTTCGTCAGAATTACTTTGGAGCCTTGCCAACCGAAGACCCTCCTTATTTTTTAAAATCGTATTTTCGGTTAATCAAATGAAAATGCAAATCCGTTCAATCATTTAAATGATATGGAGATTAGTGAGTAATAAGTTTCTTGGACACCCCAGATTGAAAAATATTTTAAGATTTGCGATTTTCAAATCTGGAAAATATTTGCCTCGCATTAGCTGACACTGCTCATCCCAGGTTTGAATTTTTATCAACTTACTTTTGAATTCTCGGATTCTCATTAGACTTGAAACGCGTGCAATGTTATATCTTAAAATGTCCAGAGAATCCTCTCTCCTGCTCGACGTTTTTTCGATCAAATTGAGCGCGTACTTCAATCTGGAATTGCGACTAATGGAAAAATACGATATACACTATTTATTCGATTGCTTCCTTTCTTGGAAAGCAATCGAAAGGAAATTTCTTAGAATACAGAAAAGAGCAAAATCGTTTCGTGTTTGAGGAGCAAACGACTCTTATTTTTCCTGAATCTTCTCAAATGCTAAATTCTCCAACGTTTAAGAATATATGAAACAGACAATCCCAGCAAAAAGTAAATTCTTGACGTGATTAAATTAAATTATTTAAATTAATTAAATTCGAAAAATCTAGACTCTGACTATTACTAAAAAGTTGCTTATTTTTTAAATCTTCGTTTGACTATCAATTAGCAACTTGACCATATTTAAACAATAATCTAAGCAATTTTTCTTATTTAAATAATTAAATAAAAAAATTTCATTAAAACATTTTGAAATTACTGTCTATAAAAAATGAACGCAATTACGCATATATAAAAAAAATTCACAAAAATCTTATATTTTTAAATTTATATTTAGTGCGAATTTTTTATAAAAATTAATGTTAAATGTCAGCAATTTTGGAGTTTGATAACTCTTAAGGCAGTTCTATCGTTTTATCGTTTTCTTAGCAATTCCTTGAAAATTTGCACAAACCTTCTTTAACATGGTATACATATGTGTATCAAATTTTAAGAGGATCCACCAAGTAGAAATCTAGATATTTATTATTGAAAAATTCCAATTTTTCGTACTCTTCCACGAAAGCCTGTGTTAGATATTACGATTTTCAAACCGAAATTTTTTCAATTCTAAATATGGCGAATTTTCTTAAAATTTAGTCTAGCTCTTTATTACACTTCGACAAAGCTTCCCTCAGTTTTTAAAAAAATTGGAAAGATTTTTTTTTCGTAATTCTCATACGTATATGGCAAGTATGGGTCGCCTTGGATGACCTTGAATATGTTGTTCTTGAAACAATTTTCAACAACTTTTCTTAATAAACTTAAGCTCAAAAACCACATGGTATGGAGATAAATTGAAATAAAAACTTTTGATTAGAGCTACCTTAAATCATTCAGTACAACGATTTCAAATTTGGCAAACAATTTTTTTCATACGCTTAAAAACAATGAAATACCAAAAACTTATCAAATTCTCATATTTTCATAAAAATCGCTCATATATTCTTAAATTGATCTAGGATAATCAATCTCACATTTCAATTTTAAATCAATAAAATAATCAGATATTTGTTGCATTCAATTTTTTTTTGGTTACGTAACAATTTCAAGTGAGTCAATATCAATATAAAGCTTTCAATTTTTTTTTTATCAATTTCGTAAAACGACACGTATATTCTGTTCACGAGTACATCTTTGATATTTACTACAGTGCTATTTTTTTATCTCTGAACCAGAAAATTATAATTCACTGCTTGGACAAAGTATGAAAACTGTATTTCCGAAGCCAGAAATGTACACCTTATATAGTAGAGCATGTGGTATACACGTCCTTTATCAATCTTCATTCTAGTCTGGGGATCGTCTGTTGGCTGTAGATTCCATCTAAATTTCAAATGCAGTATTTTTATTATAAATATTAATAACAATATTAATAGCAGTAATTCTTTGCTACCAAGTAATTACAATTTATGATTAAACAAATTAACAGATAAAAAAATTAAAATGGAATTTTTCTCGCTATGGCAACGAGAGGAAAGTTGGTGAATGAGGCTTTATTCGATTAAGATAACACAATATAGAACTTAATTCAATATTTTCAAGGAGTTTCGCTTCATGATGAATCGAACAGTAAACTAATTGAATTTCTCGATAAAATTTTTTTTTAATCGATTGAACACGATTTTCAAAACTAAATTTTTTTCATTCGCTTGAACTCACGTACACAAACAGATGTGTATGCTTATAATTAAAAACGAAGTTTGCTCAAGGTGTAGTACATCCCCGAAACGATTTTTGTTAGGAATTTGTTAAATTTTGTATCGTTGATGCCATATGCATGTGTGTATTAAACTTTAAGAATTTTCCCTGCATAGTATTAGAGATATTTATTATTGAAAATAGCATTTTTTCTACTCATAAGAGTATGTGTTAAATATTGCGATCTTTAACTCTAAATATCTTGTCTTCTAAGAAGTAGAACTTCTTGAAATTTGGTACAACTTTTTATAGTACTTCAAAGAAGCTTCAATTAGTTTGTTTATAATCCTTAAAAAATGTTTTTTTAAATTCTCATACATATACGTATCAAGTACAGATCACCTTGAATGATCTTGAATTTTAAGTTTGTTATTCTTGAATCAATTAGTAACAACTTTTTTTAAAAATAAACTGTAAGCTGTAAAACCACATGGTACAGAGGAAAACGAAGATAAAAATTTTTGATTTGACTGACATGGATGTACTACCTTAACCAATATCAATTAAGGTAGTTCTATAGTTTTATCGATTATTTAGGAATTTTTTGAAAATTGGTACAGCCATTTTTTGATACGTTGCATATGAGTGCCAAATTTTAAGAGGTTTCACCATGTAGAAATTGAGATATTTATTGTTAAAAATCCCTATTTTCAGAACTCTCCCATAAGAGCTTGTTTTAAATATTGCCATTTTCAATCCTAAATATCTTGAAATGTAGATGGTGAACCTTCTTAAAATTGATCATAGCTCTTTATTGTACTTCAAAGAAGCTTCCTTTAGTTTTTAAAAAAAATCCTAAGATTATGAATTTTTAAATTTTCATACGTACGTAGCACGTACAGGTGGCCTTGGATGACCTTAAATTTTGAGTATGTTGTTTTTGAAACAATTTGCAACAACTTTTCTTAATAAACTTAAGCTCTAAAACCACATAGTATGGAGATAAATTGAAATAAAAACTTTTGATTTGACTTTATCTATAGAACTACTTTAATGAGCTTTCATGGACGAATCAATTATATAAATTTTTTCATTTCGCTGTTTAACACGTTCAGACTCATTATTCTGTAATTTGTCTCATTAAACAAGCCATCGCAATACATAAATTGCAATACATTAAGCTTATACAGCTAGTTGATAATTATCAGTACACGTCATAGCTGAATAGATCGTTATTCACAGCAATGCATTAAGGTCTGGATGAATGTGGTTCAAACCCACAGAAACGTTTGAAATCCAGCTCATTATCCTACACTTTGATTTTCAATTATGCTTTCCGAGCGTGCTGCATCCATTGTAATATTCTACACATTCTTGGCATTTGAGACAAAGGTTAATTTGCACATGGAATTTAGGTAACAGATAAGTGAAAAATACTCCCAAAATAAAAATTCTGATTCTACTTTTAAACCAAGGGATGAAACACACATAAAAGAGCGACCAAAGATATTTAAAAAATCACGAAACTTTTTCACTGTTTTTTTAATAATTAACAAATAGATTTATTACCTACAATATTGATTTCTTATATTTACTTTTATAAAAATTTATTTTTGCGAAAATAAATACAAATAGGTAAAAAAAATAAACAAATAAAATCAAGAGAATTTTTCTGAAAACGTTTATATAAATTTAATTTTTAAATGAATATAATGCAATTCTTTTTTAATCAATGTGTAATTTATAATAATTATACTATAACTATATTCAGAATAATTTACAATGTAAAATAAAAAATAGAAAAAAATGTAATTATAAGAAAAAAGTGTGATGTAAAAATAGCAAATGTAATCGCTCGACAAAATTCGATCGAAAATTCTTTTGCTGAGTTACGGTCGATGGTGGTTGGCATTTAATTTAAAAATAGAACAAGCTCGGAGACATTTACAGCTCGTTAAATTACCGGAAATACATGACTGTCCGGAAACAGAGCCTTTTATTCTATTATTAAAGTCCGCCATCATCGTATGAAAATTTAATTATTCTTTCTGGTCGTTTACAGCTTTATAATTCTTAATTTTCTACATGATGAAATATACGATATATTGCCTCACAAATACGTCAGAGCATAATCATTTTCATGATTCCTCTCACGAAAAGATGTATCTAATATATTATTTTTGTTTCTGGGACAAAAATCCTGAAGGGTTTTTAATGTGCCTAATGAGCAAAAAATTGTTCACATGAACCAAAGTATTCCTCATATTACGTGCATATGCGTATCCTGGTCGAATTTTTTATGCGTCGGATGATTGATTTTTAGTGGAGTACCAATTTTATTAAAAAGTTTGCCTGGCTGGTTCTTTGTCGACAGCTTGTGCAGCTCCGCCCATTCGATTAATATTCCAGTTTTTTTTTGTATATGATAAAACGTTTCCTTGAATAATGATGGTTAAACGCGATCTTTTCAATCCAACGCGAACTTTTCCTCCTCACCCCTCCCCCCCCCCCCGCCCATCAGTTTCCCCGCACTTTAAATTCGTAATTTAATCCACCCGCAAATTAATGCATAATAAACGATAATCAACTTCGTCGAGTGGGACGAAATATCTAGGGGTTTGCGTTTCGAAGCTTTTAATTGTTGTTTCAGAGAAGCAATTTATTTTAAGGGGTAGTTCTGTCAAAAAAATTATTTTCTTAGAATTTTGTTGAAAATTTGCAAGAATTTTGCATAGTTCTTTATTGTACTTCAAAGAAGCTACCTTTAGTTTTTTTTTAAGTCCTAAGATTATGATTTTTTTAATTTTCATACATATACGTAACAAGTACAGATCATCTTGGATGGTCTTGAATTTTGAGTATATTGTTCTTGAAACAATTTGCAATAACTTTTTTTAAAGAAAATTAAGCTCAAAAATCACATGGTATGGAGATAACTTGAGATAAAATCTTTTGATCGGTAGAACTACCTCAAATGCCTGAAAAAATTGGATATTTTTCGCTGAAAAATCTATCTATAAATACTTCTATATCTATATATGAATAAAAATGAAATGCTGTTCGTTGGTAAGCACATCACTTGGGAATAGCTGAACCGATTTGGCTAATTTTTTTTAAGGTAAGGTAAACGACTCAATGGTTGGATAGCTAAGGATTTTCTCACTTTATCTTTATTTAAAAAATATTCAAACAAAAAAATCTTCTTCGAATTCACATCTAAACTATTGTCTGATATTTTAGCAATCGAAAATTCATTTTATGTCTTAATTTTAAATAATATTTCTATTAAATAAATTTGTAAGCTTATAAGTTTATTGAGAAAAGTTTTTACAAATTCTTTCCAGAACAACATATATAAAATTCATGGTCATCCAAGACGATTTGTTCTTGCTACGTGTGCACATGAAAATCGTGAAAAATAACCATATAATCTTTTTAAAAAACTGAGGGAAATTTTTTCCATGTACTATATAGCGCTGTACAAAATTTCAAGAAGTTTCACTCATAGGAAGTAAAAACATTTAGAGTTAAAGATTGCAATATTTAACACGTGCTCTTATGGGACAGTACAGAAAATTATGATTTTCGCTAATATAAATATCTCGTAAATCAATCGGTTTGAAAATTTGTAGAGTGTAGTTATACAAATTGAAAATATACCAAATTGGAGCTTGATTACACAGTATCGATTTTACCATTGTTCGTTATAGTCCGATTAAGGATTTTAGAGATAAATAAATTGAAAAATTTGACCAGAAATTGGAATATGAAAAAAAAAATTGAAACTGACTTTTAAAATAAAATTTCTGTTGAACTCGTGGCCGTAAGTAATGATTTCAACGATTGAGATACGTACTTTATTTTTTTTTGTTTTGTTCGTTATGGTCCTGGAAAAGTTTCCAGCGAAAAAAATTCGGGACAATTATAGAGCAGAAATTATAATTTTTTAATGCAGTCTCAATCATAACTCTCGACTTACTTTGTTAAACTCTCTGGATGGAAATAACTTAATCGAATATTTTTAACTTTAAAAAATCTGTCAGATCTCGAGAAAAGTCTGAAAAAAACGTATTTCAGTCTAAATTACAATAAAATTTCATCTGTTTTTACTATTGCCTTGTTTCACGATCGATTCAATAAATGTAGTCTATTCTCCATTCCAATAAATTTATATAAAAATTCAAAAAGCGACATCAAAAAAATTTATTGAAATTTGAAAACATCGACATCTGTCAGGTCAGCTAATGTATAATATTTTTTAACTTGAAAATGCAAACGTAAACAACGTTGTTTTAAAAACCGATATACTTTTATCATGGAATGGCGACCTGGCACGTATTCAAATCTTGTTCTATCCAAAATCTCTAAATGAATCTCTCGAACGTGTTTTTGGCACTATTCTCTTTGTTTTGTCGTTTAAGCGTGTGTCCTCGTCGTTCCTCTTTTTTTCATGTTTAACGCGCGCGTACCGTCACCTCCTCAAATTTGCCAGTAGAGAAAACACTATCGTAAACATGATAAAATATGCAAGGCTCTAAACCTAGTAGCTTTCTGCCGAAAAAGCCGGCTGTAAAAGCGCTTATCTGCAAAATGTTTCTGGACTGGGGAGAATACGTTCACAGGTATGTTTTTGCCTCAGAATTTCGTCCCTCGAGAAGAACTTTGAGTAATGGAATTTACTCCTTGAATAAACCACCTGCTAGAAAAAAAATAGGCTCTCTGGGGATCACAGAGAGTTCTTTACTCTTCAAATGTTTTTAACGCTTCCAAGAGAATATGAAGAATGAAATTTCCCGAAAATTTTTTAAGGTGCGTTCGAGAATACTAATAAATGAGTTGCTTATAAGAGAAGAGATAAAAATTTTTGTAGAATAAAACTAATTACACTTTTCGACTCAACGTGGGAGTAGGGATGTAGATTTTATAGTGATAATCTTAAGTTTTGTTAAGGACGTCTATCAGAAATGTCAGTTAAAAGAGAAATGTATTTTTTTGGGATCAAACAATTGGAAAAGTTTCCAGCAATAAAATTTCCTTAAAGTAAAATATATACCCTTGTCAATTTTTTAACAAAAATATTGACAACTGAAAATCTTTATTTGCATACTAAAAGTTGATGCGAGAACACGTCCCCTAAGATTCTATGTCTTTATTATTAGAAAGCGATCATTCATTAAATATTTTGAAAAGTATAGAACAGAAAAAAAACTAATGAAAAAAAGGTAAATTAATGATTTAATGATTTATCATGAACAAATGAGTGATAAATGAATTACTATTAATGATAAATAATAATATAATGTAAGTCCAAGCTGTCTTTAAGGTCTGCTTTAAAACCCACCTGCTAAACCAATCCTTAAGGGTGTTGAGTCCGTAGAGCAAAAAATCAAAAGTTTGATGTTTTTCTCCATACAAAATCGTTTGGGACGTAAAAATTTATTAAGAAAAGTTGCTCCAAATCAATTGATGAAAAACCTATATGAAATTCAAGGTTTACTCTTTATGTGATTGCACAAAAAAATGATGAAATCCTATATTAAAAAGACATGAGGCGTCTCATCGATTAATCGGAATAGAGCGTATTAATGCGAAGGTGTATGAAGTGTGCGCCTAGAAAATATTGATTCAAAACTGTCAAAAAGGAAAAAGCGGCCATTTAAGGGGTATACTCCTTTCAATTTTTTTCGAAAATATTCAAAGTATGATAACTTTTTAAATAATTGATGAATTAATATAATTCCTGCGCCATTCGCTTTGTTGTTGCAAAAAACTTTAAGAATCACCCTTAATAAAGTCGATTTAGTCAGGAGAAAGAAAATATATCGCTAATTGAAATGTTCATGGGTCCACGAGACCCAGTGTGACCGACCAAAGTTCTCAGAATTTTTTTTTGATTTTAAGAGTCTATTCGATCGGAAATTTCCTGTAGATAACGAAAATAATCATTATTCGTGGCGCAATACAACAATTCATATTGAAAAATTCAAAAAACTGATAGAAAAGTCAATTTTTTCAATTTTTCAGTATGAATTCTTGAATTTCGCCCCGAATAAGTAGTATTTTCGATATCTACAGGAAATTTCCGATCGAATAGGTTCATAAAATCGAGAAAAAAAATTCAAAAATTTTTGCGAATTTTTTCAAAAATCTTCAAGGTATAATAACTTTTTAAAAAATTAACGAATCGACGTGATTCTTGCGCCATTCGCTTTTTTTTGTAAAAAACTTTAAGAATCACCCTTAATAAAGTCGAATTGTCGATTTGTTCAAGAGAAAGAAAAGATATCGTTAATTGAAATTTTCATGGGTCCCCAAGACCCAGTGTGACTGACCAAATTTTTTGAAATTTTTTAAATTCGAGGCTGGAGGTCCTCGAACACGTTAAATTTTCTCAGCTCATGTGAAATAAGCTTGCAACACAATTTTCTATTACTCATATCAAGTATACCTGGATAAATATGTATACCTGAATAGTTTGGGGATCGTAAACATAAGAAAAAAGAGAGAAAATTCATCGAGCTTAACGAGGAAAAAAAATTTTCAAATTTTCGTTAATCCCTCGGTTATTGTTTCCATGGTGATCGGTCGAGGTCGAGTGAAAAATCGAACAGGTCTTGATTGTTTGGATTTTCGACTGAATTTGGAATCAGAATTTGGAATTTCGTATATAAAGGGTCGGGATAAGACGTGTCGGATCTCACCAGGTTTTTTTTGGTACCACCAGGTAATTTCGTGAAAATTCAACAAGTTCAATTGAGTGTCAGTTCCAGTGTAATTTTCAATTATACGAAAAGTGAACAGTTTAGTGTTTCAAATTTATAATGTCGTTTCAAAATATACTTTTAAAAAAATGTCGGTGCGGATGAATCTTCTATATTAAAGGGGAGATAAAACCTCTAATAAATTAATCGGAAAAGAGCGCATTATGCAAAGTTGTATAAATTGTGCGCCTATATAAGAACAGTAAAATATCAAATTAAACACGTCAATAAAAGCAGCCGCGTCGTCGCTCTTAATCTTATAAACGAATATTCTTATTTTCTTTTTTTATTAAACATCCTTTCATTAATTTGATCTGGATGGATATTCACTCAATTTTTTATATGTATTCATGATACATGCATACAATGACAGTAAGTTCCAGATTTGAAAAAATATTTATAATTTTTGTTTTCATTTTTAATTGCTCATACAATACTGAACAGCAAACTAGACTGAAAAGTGTGATTGAATTTTCAATGGATATTTCATGTGATTGAAAAGAGTTGTCGATTTTATGGTTAAAATATGAAGTCTAAATTTCACCAATTTATCCTGAAAAGTTCACTTATGACGAAAACCATAGCTCCAATTTATCCTCAAATCGATATTTTTTTCTTACATTAAAATTTTCTCTCTAAACGAAATCCGAATAAATTCATTTGTAAAACTGACCCAGATAAAAATGTATTTACGTGGGTATATCGCAAGAGAATATTTAAACCTGCTACCTTTGCAAAAGCATATAAATTATATTACATGATGTGTTCGAAAAAAGTTTTACACACCAAACATATTTTCCTAATTTCCACAAAAATCCATGTTTGAATATTTCTGCAGAAGGTATTATTTCTTTATGAAAATCATTTAAATTTTCTGTAGGTTCAAACTTTTACCGTGTCATAAATGCAATGGTTAATATGGATATATAAAGCTGATGTATACTCGAAGATAAGCTTAGAGATATTCTCGTGAGTTCGCATACAGTTTTATTTCTGTTCCGGCAGCAAACTGCATTCAGGAAATTTTTTATAGTTATTTTGTTTCTTTTTCAGTAACTACCTACCTTTCGACCATTTTTCGTCTCTATCATGAAATATGCATTTATTCCCTGAAGTTTTTTCAAGCTTTCTGTTCTATTTTTCTTCAACGTTGTTTTTTTATTTTTATTGTGGAGTCATAAAAAAGCGTTGCAGCGTCTAAATTGTTTTTACCCAATTAGCTATAGAATTTTTTCAGTACTCGTATATATTTTTTATTTATAGCGATCGTAAATGTCTTTATTTGTTCGTTACAAGATAAAGACTACATTGCATTTCAAAAGTAGAAATTTCGGATTAATTTCATCAGGTTAATGTCCGAAATGAGATATTTTTACTCACGAATCACCTATTGGACGAATTAGGCGAACTTTTGTTTGCTTTTATTGGAAAGATGAAGAAAAAAATGATGAGAACAACAAAAGCTTTTTTTCTGGATCGACCTATACATCGCGTAGGCCGAGTTAAACTGTGGACGATCGATTCTTTTTCTCATGGTGTATTCATGACGCTAAAAGGTCGTGCTTACTCGCAAGATAATTCTGAGACGTCCTGTGCCAGCTTAAGCGTATTTGAGCATCTTCAGATATATTAACGTTACACCAAAATAAAATGATGTATACATTTCTTATATTCCAGACACACATGATATTTATTTATCATAAAACATGTTTGTTGACTAAAGCTTGTCATTCATTCTAAAAACAAAAATGACATCGTTTATATTTTTAACTGAAGCCCTTATCTACTATTATCACTATTATTTATATTTGGATTGATTATTTTTACTTTTTTTCTGGAGTTTTTTTATTGATTTAACATTGTAAATTATTAATATTTTAACAAATGAAAAATAAAAATTTGATTAAAACACAATGAAAATGGATTTCCATTTTTAGAAGAAAAAAAATTATCTACGTCGTTTTTAAGTATTTAAAAAGCGAAATTTCGTTCTTATACACAGAATGTATAGCTACAGTGACTCGCTGTAATATTCGGACACAATTGTTTGTCAAATATAATTGCGTACGTCCGAATATTAAGGCGAGTCACTGTATATGTCGTGATAAAATATTGAGTAAAAATCCATAGAAAATATGCTTTTCAAATGTGAAAAAACTTTCATCATTTTCCTATTTGCAACGAAACATCTTGATATTTTAGAATGCTTCCCTATATGGGTATAACTTAAATATTATAGAATGCAACTTTTGTCACAAAATCGATAAACGTTTTGATGTCATTCGCACAATGCTCCTGTAACTTAACCCAGAAATATGAAATATCATACACGTTCTCACGAACCTCTGTCAATATATTGAAAGCCAACCGGATACTTTCTCCTGGAGAATATTCCGTGGAAGGGTGTTAGTTCTTCAGCCCTTTCCGTGAAATTATTTTCAATCCCCTTAATGGCATTTTCTCATATCCGGAGAAATACTTGGACTTTCCTGCCCGTCTTTCAAAATGTAAAATGACACAATTGACGCCAGGTCGTTGGAAGATGCGAACACGTATAAGTTACATGACACATCCGGTTTATTGATCGCTGGTACTTTTTTGGCAACGGTTACCATCGTTGGATCGCAATCTCGACTTTTCCAAATTTTGAAGATTTATTTTTTATCACTTCACCGAAACTTAAGGAGGTTGGCTGTAGCCATTTGTAAATGGCGAAAATAAATGAAGTTTTACGTGTTAAAAGTATAGGGAATCGAAATTTGTTGAGGACACGATGA
>JAPYYW010004748.1:0-10465 GCA_030522545.1 Cremastinae sp. A BG-2022a
GAAATCTTTCCTGCTGTCGAGCGATCGGAGATCGCTGACGTTGCAGCGTGTGCAGTCGTCTCTCGCGCGAAAAATAATTTTTAATTTCAGGACGTAACATTTGCATTATTTCAATTAACAATTTTTTTTCATATTATAAATTTAAATTGGTGAAAAATTTCGTGTACATACGTCTGAATATTTGCCTGCTATCAATATCTCGTAAATTTTTTATTTTTCAATAAAATCGTTCTATTTGATTTTCAATGGATTCACATATTCTATTTAAATTGAATGAATTTATATCCACTTATATGTGTCAATTTATTACGAATTCAATTGTTTGATTGCTCTCAAAAAATTGTTTAACCTCTGTTGATTCCGAAAAAATATTAACTACATATACAATATCGGATCCAGAAAAAAAAATGTATAACCGACATATATCCAAATATTTTTCATCCATCGTCAATCGTGAAACCTTTATTTTTCCACCATATTCCCAATGGTTTCCTGGTACCCAATAAAAACCTTCCCAGAAGAGCCCCAAAAACGACGTCAAAAGTAGAAACCAACAAATCGCTGCTACTTCGAAATCGAAATTTTTCTCTCGATCGTCACCATTTGTATCCGGAGCTCGTGATGTTTGCAAATTAAAAAAAAAGCGATCGTTTCGGGAACGTGGTTATCGCGTAAAAGCTTTTCGATGCCGGCGATATAAATTTCAATAAAAGCGATGTTGGCAGCCGAAAAAGCTGGGCAAAAAACAAAATAACTGGATAAATATGGGAAATGAAAATAAAAGAGAGAGAGAGAGAGACGAAGGTAGGTCTATTTCGCGTCTCGGCTTTCTCCCTCCAGGATTAGCTGTTACGTTGCCGACGATAACGATAACCATAATCGTATTAATAAAAATACAACAGGATGATATGTTAATGGGCGAGAAAGGAGGAACGCCGGGTAAAATTTCTGGCCGGGCGCGAGAGCATTACCGTTCGAGGCCGGATATGAAAACTCGCGGTTCGTGGGAGAAGGGCGCGGGCGAGGTATCGCGAAGAACCCGATCGCGGTTAATGCGAGATTAGAAGCTTGAGACGCGATGCAGGATTCTCTGCAGGGTCGCGGAAAATCGTGCTAGAAACGGCGCGAGAGGCAAATTTGGTCGCTGGAACGGGAAAATGGCGGCGGCGCGCTCCCTCGAAACCCGACGAGAAGGACGACCCGACTCGCGAGAGCTCCCGCGTTAGCGGCTCTCTCGCTATTAGTTTGACGTAATGACGTCATTAACCGGGAAAAGGAGAGAGAGAGAGCCCCGGATGACGCGATCATCGGGCGAGAGAGTCGGAGGATATTAGTGCCAGGCGCAATCTTCAAGGTTTCATCCCTTACTCAACCGAGAGCGTCGGACGTGCGAGAAATCTCGCGCGCTCGTCGCTCCCCTCTCCTCCCTCCTTTTCATCCCTTTATATCGAGCTCTCTGTTCCCCTCTCGTTTTTCTATCCCGTATTTTTCATTTCTCGCCCTCTCGCTCTCTCTCACCGAGTATCGTTTTTCTTCTCTCTCTCTCTCGTCTTTCAAGGGTAGTTTTTTTTATTTATTTTTTCGTCGTTTTTCATTTCTTCGTCGTTTTTGCATCTCGTTTTTTTTTCCTCGTTCATCCGACTCGTTTCCCATCTCGCGTTCTCTCTCCCTAATTTTCTCCGTCTCGCGGAAACGAGCCCGTATAATCGTATGCACGCCTTTTTCGAAAACACGTCCGTGGGAGAAAATTTTCTCACTCCCTCATCCTCGGCGATGGCCTACTTTTCAACGCGTCGCGCGACCGTTCTCCTTCTCGCTCTTGCATTTTTTTTTCTCCCTCTCCCGCTCTTCTCACTCGTCCTCTTCTTTTTTCGCTTTCAATCCCAAGGACCTGCCAGTCATTAAATTCTGCAATCTCAGCGTGAACGGCGGGGCCCACGTCTTACGCACTACGCTTTTCGGAGGATCGATGAGAAGGCCCTCGAAAGAGCACTCGCGAATGCGAAAATTTGCGCGAGATATATTTTATCAGAGTTTTATACCCGAGTGCTGCGAATACCCGAAAGATTATTAATCTTTCTCTTAATTACTAGAAAAAAGAACGATTAAGATGTGAAACGAAAAAGTGTGGAACGAAAAAAAAAAAGAAGACGGCAAAAACAGAAATTAAGAAAAGAAAATCACGAGTCAGCACTTTTATTTTTTAATTGAAAAATAAATTGAATTTTTCAGCTCGCTCTATAATCGAATTCCTTTCATTCCTCGATTAAAAGCGTATCGAGCAATTTTTCTTCCCTTTTTTTCTCTCCTTGGCCGTTCGAATCCGCGAATTAAACTGTACGACGAGTCAACGATGACAGGCTCCGGGAGAAATTTATGGCCTGTATTTATCTAGCGTACACGGAGCAAGATAGACAGGAACTTAGCCAACAACCGCGAGCGAACCTCAAACTATAGATGCGGAGTCCTCGATCGCGGTATATTGACTCTGCATGTGTGCAGATACCATTCACTCGTCGCGTAAACTTCAACGACATACAGTGTGAGCCAAAAGTTTCGCTCACGATTAGAAACATGTCGATTAAAATGCGGAAATAAAATAAAAGCATCACACTTTTAAAACCTTGTATCTTTAAACTACATTTTTTGAAACATTATTCAACCACGATTTCGATCATTATCAATATTTCATTGTTGCTCTTGTGATTGTTACAATAAAAAAATTCAAAACAATATAATTAAATATTGATAAGTTATTATAAAATTATTGCAGCTATGTTCAGAATTTAACAAAAAGAAAATCATGCAGTTCGCATTTATTTTCATGATTATTATAGAAATACTCAATAATAAATAAAATAATAATAAAAAATGTATCGTATTAAGTAAAATATGAAAAATAAAATAAAAATGTTTGCTGTACCACTTTTTGAAAGTCAGCGAATGTATGGATCAAAAAATAATAGAAGAGAGTTCGCTTATTAATTTGGAGTGTTTTAAAACCGAATTATTAAGGATTAAAACTTATTTTTTCAATTAGAGTATAAAACTTTTGACCGATAATGTATCTCGAACGTCAAGTCGAAGGTAAATTTTCTTGAATACGAACTCGGTAGTAAATATGCCCTTTGGGAATCTGCCCTGCAACAATCACGAATATATGACGATCGAAGGGCGTTTCGGGTTAACGACACGTGCACCAATCGTCGCTACAGCCACAAACTGTATATGGGAACGCATTGTTTCGTGCTTTCGAAACAAACAAAAGGTCACCCCTAGATTAAATCGACCTTTCAACTTTTAGCAATAGGACAAAATTTCTCATAAATCTCGACTAAAAATTTTTATTTATAAGTAAAAAAACATTCACGAATGGCAATCACTTTTTTTCATTTCTTCGTTCAGTAATAATAATAATATTAATAGCAATTTGTAATAATAATATTAATATTAGTTAATAATAATAAAAAAAGTAGTTGTAACCACTAGTTGTAACTACTAGTTGTAACTACTAGTTGTATCTACTAATTTGAACTACCTTTAATGACAGCTTTATTTTACAGTAGCTGTTAAAAATTTTTTAATTAATTTAAAAATTATATTCTAGTGTCTGTAGCATTAAAATAAAAATAAAAATTAAAAGAGAAAAACTTACAAGAGAGGCGAAATAATTGAAAAAAAAGGAAAAATGAAGGGTCGCGTCATGTGTGACGTCAGTGTGAAGAATCGAAGCGAGCCCGGAGGGACGATCGGGAAATTGCTACGGGTATAGAGTCGTGTATAATGGGAAGGAGTTGAAGAAAAGGACATCGGAGAGCGTCAAATGGAGGAGTACGAGAAAAGGCGAGCGAACAAGAAACGAGAAAAAAAAGGAACGAGAGATATAGAGAGGCCCGTGGAGGACCATGTGTGCGAATTCCGCGCTGAAAAGTTTCTCCGTAACGTTAGGAGGATGATACGAGAAAGAAAATAAGGATGAGAGAAATGGGATTTATTTCCCGGATCGGTGGAGCTCGTCATTCGAGCGCAGAACGTGAAAGCTCGCTCCCTCAACGCTCAAAAGCTCGCTCCACCTTCGATCGTCCTCGTCCTGTAACTTTACGAAAACTTGGCCAATTGGGATTTTCATCCAGCACTCCTTTTTTTTTACTCCGTGACCTTTCGCAATTATTTTTAGTCTCGTTAAAAAAAATACTACAGCATCGCCTGTCGAATAAATTAATGAATAAAAATTATTATTTTTACTAATAATAAGTAAAAAAAAGTAATGAGCGAGTATAAAAAGTGGTTTTTTAAAGAAAATCAATATTTTATCTTCGCGAAAAAAGGAGTATGATTCGAATTTCCTGTATATCGTTTTTTTGAAATTGAGTCAAAATTGGAGTGAAGTTCTTCGGAGTAGAAAGCTATACGTGCGAGTCGAACGGTTCGTTGATCTTCTCGGTCTCGTAATTCGCGTGTATCGCGACCGGTGAGACTTCCTTTTCTCGAAGGAAGGAGACCCGAGGGCCTCACGTTTGATCCTCAGGAACATTGAGGCTCGTCTTCTTCGATGTTCCACAGGTGGCCAGTTTAAAGCTCGTGATTTACGGTTGACCTCACCCTTTCGTCGCCCTCTCTCCCTCTCTCTCTCTCCCTCCCTCGCTGTTTGTCAGCCTCCCTCTCGAACTAACGTCATCTAGTTTAAAGTTCAACTGTACTTTGCGGGTAAACAAGGCGGCCAGGCTGCCTGGTCCTTTCGAGATAGCTTTGGTTAACCGGAAATACGTAAATTGTCTAGGGAGCGAACAGAAACAATTTTCTCAAGACCCCCGAAAATTCGACCAATTTACCAAACATTCAAACAAACAAAAAAAGCACCAACAATCTTGATTATTAAAAATTCTTATTTAGAAAATCTTAAACACTTTTGTGAATTCAACACGTTTTTCAGACTCTTGTCAGAATAAAATGAACGATACGAGAAAACGAAGTTTTGAAACGTGCACAAGGTTTTTGTTTTTCAGAATTATTGACTTTACGGCTTAATTTTATTCCTGTGCAAGAGGTATAGCGGACGAAATAAAGAAGTGGAGAGTCGAGGAAAGAGATCTGTGAGTAAATCCGGTTCGAAGGGGGCGGCGCCGGGGTGAAATCGTCAACAGTGGAAAAGCCGTTTGAAACATGTTTGTTCGATTGGAGGAAGGGAGGTGAGGGGCGAGGAGAGCTCGAGAGAGTTTCACGTCGTTTCACGAGACTTTTCACCGTCGACTGCGCAGAGTAGAAAGAAATAATAATAAAAAGGCAACAAAGCGGCAGAGAAAGAGGAAAAAAGGCTATCAGACGAGAAAACGGGGAGAGAGAGAAAGAGAGAAACAGCGAGAGGGTATTCCGGGGAGAAAACATACGAGACACTTGCCACGTTCCTCAGCGCCGATTCCGAGGCTCCTTTTTTCGCATCTCTACTGCCGGAGGGCGAGAAAACGAACTCCGGCCCGCGTCACGGCGAAGGTATTCGCCGAGGATTTTCGCTGGCTTATCCGGAAAATCCGTATCAACTTTTTCCCGCCCTTTCCTCCATTCTCCTTCTCGCTGCCTCCCCCTCGCCCTTCGGTCACTGACGACCTCTGATATTTTGAAACGTCAACCCTCTGTTTCTCCACGAAACTATCGCGCTCTTCTTAACCTTTCAGGAGATTTTCTTCATTTTCTTGTATTTCGCGATAAAAAAAAAGATAGAAAGAGACAGAAGGCTGATCCCCGATAAAAATGAAAATCTTGCGAATTTCGTCCGAAAATCGAACAGGGCTTGAATATTAGATTTATTTCGTGTGGCGTTCCACCCTTTTTATTCTGAAATTTATTTCTACGAAAAATCACTATTTTTGTAATGACACGATGTCAGTTCAATTTTTCTTAATTTTACTTTGATAGCAATTTTTCGTAAAAACACAAATGTGAACAATTTCTACTGTGCGAAAGAAATTGTGACAGTAGATTATGCCATAAAGTTCAGACAGCAATACTGATTATTTCAAAAATAAATTTATATTTATAAAAAATTTCAAGTAAAGTTTGTTTAATTTTCTAACAAATAAAATAGTTTTCAATGTTATATTATAGTTGAAATTACAAATATTGCATAAAAATTACTATAGCATATACACTCGTGTACATAGGCTGTAAATTTGACTGTGGTAAACAAGTTAAAATTCTAGCATTTATACGCAATCACTCGGTACACAAACGCTAAAAATGTAACTATGGCACACATGAATAATTTCAATCGTTGGAACACGAGCAACGTAGCTACGACATGAGTGAAAAATTAACTCTATGACGAACAGTGAACTTTAGTGGGAAAAATATCATACTTTCGACTCTTTAAACAGCAAAAATCCAATTCTTTCTTAATTAATGAGAAAAAATAACCAAATTCAGAATTTACACCTACATAATTATCAGAATATGGTCATTTTAAAATAGAAAAATCTACCATAACTTTCAATGCATAAAGAAAAAAGGAATGAAATTGGGTGAAAAAGTCGAGCGAAAAATAGTCGTGCGGGAAAAAAATTATGAAATATTGTCCGGGTGACGGAAGAAGAGATTGAATTAATCATGTTCTTCGAGAGCGAAAAAAAAATATCTCTGGAGAGATGAAAAAAAGTCCATTGTCGTCCGAAAATATTCGACGACCGTGCGAAAAAAAAAACGATGAGGACGCGCGGAGAGATTTCGAAACGCGCCTGCGGTCTCGCACACACCGAAGCCACTTGCACGCGCATTGTTTAAAATATATCCGCACTTTTCGCCTCGCTGTTTCGCCCCGCGGGCTCGGAGCTGGCTTCGATAATTCAACATCCGGCGCGAACAATGCGCTCAGCGCGGAGAAGTCGCAGAGCCGAAAGGGATTCTGTTATTTGTTCGCGGCCAATGGCCCGTCCACCTCCCGCGACACAAACGCGATTTTCCTCATTCAACTCACTGCATAAATATTGACAACGCCCGATCGTTGAATTTGCGTTCTTAATTCAGGGATAATTACAAATCAATTCACCGCTGGGCGCAAAAAATATTTAATTTGCACCATCGGAAATAAAACAAACAGATTGCATAATTTCCCACTTATTACACATATTTTTTATTTCTTTTTTCATTTTCAATATCCAATTAATTCGTCCCGGTACATCACGCAGCTGAAGTTTACGGGAAAAACCAGTTTCAATTATTTTTTTTATCAATTTCGATTATTTATACTCCGTTCATTATTTATGTAAATATTATTTTAACTCAATACTACATTTTTCATCTCAAAAAACGTTAATTGTTTTTCTCGAAAAAATGTTATTAAAGTTTTTCAAATATTTTTTAAAACTGAAAATATGTAATTTTGTTGAAAAAAAAATATGACGTGTGTTTTTTAAATCCTAAAATATTTTCTACCTTAGCAAGATTGTCCTAGATTCTCGGGGTAAACAAATGTATTTGGAGTGAGAGAAAAGGTTGGACTCGTCTGGAAGATTTATCGGATTCAAAAGTGTTCGGAATGATGACCCGGCGGGGGAGCAGTGAGCGATTTTGTATGTATGGAAAGGAGAATAAACGAGAAAGTACATTGGAAATAAAGGCGTGATGGACGCCAGGACGCTCGGAATAACGCGGGCGATAAGCCCCGGGGAACGGCGTCTGGAATTATTTCTTCTGGTTAACGCGGGATCGCGCGACGAGTCAGGAACGCCAGCGACTAATGTCGAACCTGGCATTAATCCAAATCGAAGGAAAATACACGTAACCCCGTCGATCCGTCTACGCTCCTCCGTTATTTCACGTCCGACGTATATATACCAACATTCGTACCGAATTTTATTCGTCCTCCCACCCGCGCGACGCCCTGAAGAATTTCCTCCTCGAGTTTTCCCGTTTACCATTAACGTCAACTCGGAATAGCGCTCCGAGACCCCGTACAAATTTATCGCCAGCCTCATCGAACAATTCCAATGAAAAACCATTCAGCATAATCCTCAAATTTTATATCGAGAACCACGATAATAGTCCACGAAAAAAAAGCAAATAAAATACACTTATCGTTCATTCATGAATATTATTTTCAAATTGCTTCCAATATTTCCGAATTACTTCAAACAATCAATAAAACTTGGAAATAATTGTTGCTAGTAATTTTAGTTAAAAATTATAAATTTCAATGTAAATACGTTTTTTTTTAAAAAGAAACGCATTAAAAGTTCTGAAGAAATATACAATAAAATTGCAGTGAGAGGTTTTAAACTTACTTCAAATTTCACTCAATTCTTATTCCTAAATTTCGGCACGGATTCGAAAAAATGAAAAAGATTATTATAAAAACTTACACGCTCTGTACATTATCCCGGCTCAAGACCTTTTTTCCGGCTTTTAATTCTCCCGTTTTAAATCTTATTCCGTCGAGAGGAAGCTCTGGATTTCCGCCCGGCGTTTTCGCGTGTCTCTTCTGATGCGACACTCTCTTCGCGGTCTCGTCTCCTTTTTTTCCGGCGGTCACGCTGCTTCGTCCTCCTCGTTCTTTCTCCATATTTATGTACTCGTATAAATATACGTATATAAAATAGTACAAGGGAAATATATATAAGTGTATAACTTTCCTCGAGGAAGCGAGAAAAATTTTTCACCCCCGTCTCGCCCCTGACTCCGGGCGGTTACTTTGAAAGTAAGAATGACAATATTGCGGAGACAAAATCCCGGAGAGAAAGGGCGAGGAGAGAGCGAAAGATAAAAGAGGAGTCGGAGACGGCGTTGAACATGGAAAATAAAAATCGCGCAACATTTCGCTCGGCTACAGGTATATGTACAATTTTTTCCCCCATTTTTTACATCTCGCCAAGACGCACCGGGACACGGGAGCATCCATTCCGCGAGCCGTGTACTTCCCCTTGTAAATTGGCGTGCATCAGGTAGTCATGGAAGGGCATCGCCTCTCGCCTTCTTACAAATGGCGACAAAACACTCATACACGTCGAAACGGTCGACTTATTCTTCCTCCTCCCTCTAACAGAGAGAAAAACGGAGGAACTGTGTCGTAAATCACGAGAAAATCTCGTTCCGAGATTTTTTTGTATAAATGAAAAATTTATAAGTCCTACTCGAAACGATTTTATAATTTCTTTCTCAATTCTTGCTAAATTTGGTGAAGCTTAAGAATATTTGTCATTTTTTCTTTGACAAGTTATGTAAAAGATACACTGTGAAAAATTTTGCGGTGTTAACCAAATTATGTGATTGGTGAAAGGAAATAATGTAAAATAATAACACCGATGTGTTTGGTAAAAAATATTGAGCGATGTTACTTGCTGATTTTACGAAGTTTCACTAATGCGAAAAAATATTCCTGAAAACATTGATGAAGAGCGATGACGGAATGTTATGGCCATCGATTCTTGCCCTTCGGGGAAGTGCAAAAATCGATGAGGCCTCTGATTCGACGTGACCCGTTGCGACCGCGCTCCATCTCTCAATTTTAGTCTTTATAGCCACTCTCGCTCATTTTCTCGCCATCACGCTATCTCGTTGTCTTTCTCACTGATAAGGGACAAGGGAAAGAGAGAGGGCGATAAAATAAGAGGGGGAAGGAGAAAGTGCCAAGAGCGCTCTCGTGGACGACGCGCTCGCTCGATTCTCGTCGATCGCGAGCCCCGCGGTTTGTTCCGTCCACCACTAATTGGAATTCCTCGAGCAAAATTCTCGAATCCTATGATCGTTTCACGGGCTAAAAGGCAATTTCACGATGTCGCGATGCCGCCGGGAGAAATCGGTGGAAGAAAGAGAGACGGAGAAAGAGAAATCGCTCTCGAGTGCCCAAACCGCAAATTTTCACCCCCCGCGCCCTTCCAGCGTGTCCTTCGCATTCCGAAACCTCTGTATACTCATTGGAATATTGACTCCGATGGATGCTTCATTCTCAATCGAACTTCGATATTTAGACAAAAATAATAAATTCTTTCGCAGAAGAAAAAAAAACAATATCGAGAAATTTTTCACCCTCAATATATTTCTTTAAAAAACCGTAAAGAATTTTTTTGGAGCTCTATAAAAATCGACTTTTCACCCTTATGGAAAATATATTTTTATGAAAAAGCGATTAGCACTCTGAATACTCATTAAAATATTGAATTCAATAGAGAAAATAAAATAAACGATTTTGTGAAAAGGAACAAAAATAAAGAAAATTTACGCTCCGTGCTTTTTTTTTAAGTCAAGTTTGCCAATGAAAAGTTTTATTTTTTAACTTTTTTATATTTTTCAAAGCTTACGAAGTTTATACACGGAGAAAAATACATTTCAAAAATTTATACCAGAAATTGAAATAATACTGATATGAAGAGAAAAATTTCAGTGTAAAACTGTAATTTAGCCTTTTTGGTGTATTTCAATGAAAAAAGAAAGATTTGAATACCTTTTTGTACTGATTGTACAGCTATAATTGCTGAAT
>JAPYYW010004749.1:0-17174 GCA_030522545.1 Cremastinae sp. A BG-2022a
TTTTCAAAATTCATTGTAGGACCAAAACTAAAGATTTAGCCCGAACCCAAGCCAAAATAACCAACTTGGTAAATAACGGACACCCTAATATACATACATGATTCTGAAACTGTTTAAAGAGGTATTATCGTATCGTATTATAGTATTATAGTATCGCGCATTCGTCTTACGTGTAAAGTTGAGGCAAGAATCATTAAGCGAAATTATTTTTAAGTTAATCTGACGAAAATTAATATTTAAGTTCGTTGATGTCATATTAAAATGTGTTTCAAATTTTAGGAAGCTTTACCGTGTCGATGTTGAGTTATTCATTTGTGTAAAATTGCAACTTGCGGTTATATGAGAGTCAACAAAAAAACCCGATTTTCATAGATAAATATCTTGATTTGCAGACGGTGGAAGTTATTGATATTTTGACACAAGTTAGGTATCACATTAATCTCAATGTGTGCCAAATTTTAACGAAAAAAGTTGGAAAATAATTATCACGTGAGAAACGATAATACCTTCTTAATGAATCACTTTCAAAGTTTGACAGAATTTTTTATATTTCTCCAAACGGTATATCAAAAATATATACCCTATCTATAAACCAATACTCTTTTTATATCTCCATTCTATAGAATATATGTATATGTCATATCAAGAGAGAATAAAAAGTCCTTCCAATTTTTTTCTCTCAATTGCTTTTTTCCTGTCCCCTGTGTATACTCGATTAGTTTGAATTTTTCGAATGACCCGCTTCGAACTTTGTTCTCTATCGCTGTATTTAGGATTTACAATGGCTCGTTGACGATATTGGCTCGATTATGGGCTTGTTAGGGTTCGCGGCTCCGAGCGCCAGCGGATTATGTGTAGCGAGAGAAAAAAGTGAGAGAGTGAGAGGGGGGGGAGGAATCGATAACTCGTTCCGGCAAAAAAAAAAAAGAAAAAACAAGAGCCTCGCGGCCTGGATTTCGCCTCGAGTCTCGGACTCTTCTGTTTTGACTCGGAGAAAGTTTTTCGAGATGGTGTGTCAAGATTGACACCGAGAACGAAGGAAAAGGAAGGAAGGAAGGAAGCAGGCACGAGGGAGAGAGCGAAAAAAAGTAAAAGTAGGGTGTTGGAGGGAAGATGAGAAAAAAAGTCTGCACGTGGCAAGGAAAAAATCCTTCTTTCTCGCCGTCATCTGGCTTTTCGAGGCTGTTGGCCTGTGTTTGATCAAGGACTCGGTTGCGGATGAGACGTTAGCACGTGAAAGGAAATACATCATCAGCCCGTGGTTTCAACGTGCGTATCACATTTCTTGGCCTGCTTTGACCAAAACCCGCTCCAGATCTCTCTCTCGCTCTGCCTTCTTTTTCACCGTGTCGCGGAGAAAGCTTTCATCAGTCAACTGTCGAGTTGGCCCGAAGGAAGGGCTAACCAAATCCCCGTGACTTTCCGTCTTTCCAGAAAAAAAAAGTTAATCCCCTTCTCTGCTCTCCCTCTCATTTTATTCTTTTCCTATATTTTTTTTAATTCCCGTATATAATATATATAATTACGTTTACGTACATGAGGGAACGAACGAATAAACGTACATCAACTTCCTCTCGAGCTCCATCTCCGTGGCGTTTTGACCGTCTAGCGCGAGTCTGACATTTTTGTAAAATCAGAAAGAAGATAAAAATGGGGAAAAAAAGGTCGATAAGGGAGAAATAAGGAGTGTGAGGTGCTCCAGGCGGGGTAGAGGAGACTTTATGGAAGAGGGAAAAAATAAAGGGGACGATCGAAGATGAAGAAGTGAGAAACGGTGGACGATCTCCGCGCCGATAGGATAGGAAGGGTGGTGCTGGCGGTTTGCGCAGAGTCTATGTATGTGTGTAAAGAGAGAAGAATAAGAGAGGAGGAACGGGGAATACGGGGGAGAGGAAAAAATAGCCGTTAAAAGTAATCAGGGTAAGGTATAGCAGCCATTACTCGCGGGTCTACTCTCAAAAGCCGTCGAAGGCGCGCGGGCGCGAGCGCGGGCGCACACACGGGCACGCGATATTCCCCGGCATCGACGCGAAAACTCCCTTCGCCCTGCTCCGATGCTGCTCGCCCTCATCCCGCTTCAATCTCTCTCGCGAGCTCTTACTTATTTCCTAACCGGAAAAAACTGCTTCGTAAACTGCGGTTATTCAACTCATCCGCCCATTTATTTACTATCCTTAATCCGACGGAAATAAGTATCTTCCGAATCTTTTGACTTTTAAATATACGCGAGAACGACGTCCCTTCTCCCTCAATACAATGTATAGCTCGGCTATAAAACAATAAAGAAGTTTTAACATACTGCGTGATCACGCTATTTTTCTTCGCGCATGCACAATAAAAGGTGACAAATGGGAAGTTGAATAAACTATTATTTACTATTTTGAAAAATAAAGGTCGGGATATCGCGGAAATGTTTGAGTTAGTGCAAAGTACTGACTTAAATTACTTAAAGTGTATATATGTGATAATTTATCTTTTAACTATTCATTTATTTCATAAAATATTGATAAAATATTTTACCAAGTAATGCATGTTCCATTGCACTGACAATGAGAGAAAAGTATCATAGATTTTACTAAAGTGTGATAATTATACTGATTACTATGATATTAAATATAAAACTCAGGACTAGTTTTTTCCACCTTAAAACTCGTGACTGACAAAAAAATCGACAAAATCGACAATTTTTTTGGCTTTAGCAATAAAGTATAAAATGGATAGCATGTAGAAAAAAAAGATAGGAATTCTGTCAAAACTGGTACATTGTTACTTTTTGTAATTGAAAATAAATTTATCAAAAGTGAAGACAGTCATTTTGAATAAAAATGTCGATTTATAGAAGTTATTCTATTATTATTCTTCATTCTCGCGTCAACAATAATGAGAATCTCTGTCGTATTTCGTATTTCATTCATTTCAGACTGTTGTTTTGGTCGATTAAAAAAAATTTAACGAACGTGTGCATGTACATGCGAGAGGATTCGCGAGCGATTTTTCGCTCCTTATTCGCTCCGGTCCGTTTTGTCGCGCTCGTGCGCCTCGAAACTTTCGCCCTTGCACCCCATTTTTCTCCATCCTCTCTCGCTCTTTTATTTTACAATTTACGAGCGGTACGCTCGCGCGACCAGCGAACCGCACACACCGCGCCGTTCTCTCTATATATCTCGACTGTGCTGGCTCTCGCTCGCGCACCAGCGGAAGACGCAAAGCGGCCCCTCGGTGATTTACAAGCGGATCATAAGCGAGAAGAATCGACGATTTATCGTGAAATATTGGTAGTCGTAAAGTGGTGCTGGAGCAACTGCCTCGAGAGACTCGCGATAGAGTATAAACCAAAACTCTTTCTCCAAAATCCTCTGCACTCTCTTTATTTTCTCTTGACTTTGTCACGCTGCGAAACTGCAAGCAGCCCCCCGTCGCCCCCTGCCCCTACGCTCTCTCGACTCTCGTCGTTATCTCCTCGAGAGAGTTATTCCTCCGCGTTTTTTACTCCTCATCGTCCTCTATATACCTGCTTCTCTCATCGTTTATTTCAAAGAACAAAGAAGGCGGATATCGTTACATATATATAGCATATACACACATACACACATTTAGAATTTAGTCGCTCGCGCAACTCCCGGTGGAAGAACCGGGAGGATTTCTTTGAAGATTTTTCCTCTCCGGCGCCGAGAGGAAAAGCGCTCTCATCCCCGATCGTATGCTCGCTCTTTCGTTCCTATATCGACTCGTCCGCCCGATATACACATTCTTCATGCGCGATCGGGAGCCAATAATAATGGCCGATCGTCGAATGGAAGCCAGAAGCCGTCACGCCGCGCGGTATACATATCCGCGCGATCTCTGGCCAAGCGACGAGTTCGATGTGCCGATGCTGTCGGCGAGGGGGGGGGGCCACGCCGAGGAGGAAGGAAGGAAGGAAGATGGCCCGCGATACAGCCGCCCGATCGACAAATCACGTTAACTTATCGCGTTATATATTACATATATGTATAGATATACATATCCAGCCGGCTCGGACGAGTATGTGATGATGCGCGTGTGCGTTTAACGAGCTCCCTCGAGCCGTTTCCGTCTCCGTCCGATTCTCAACCGTGATCTATATAATAATAAATATTGTGCATTTTTCGGTGCAACCGCATGCGCCAGGAACATCCGATTCTTTCTCCTTTCTCATTTTCCCGAGCATTATTGTTCGTACACCAGGGTTATTCGCATCCGAAAGTTTCATTCGTAAAAAATATTAAAGGTATTTTATACCGCAACGGTCCGTTCAAAAGTTTCCTTTTCTTGTAAACTACAAGTATTGAATAATCAGTTGATATTCTTTTCTATATACTATATTGACTTTTTTAAAAACTGTACAGGAATCTTCTCTGTGATTTCATATAGAGATTATTGGTGCATCATTTTAGAAAGCTCTATCGTTGAGAAATTTTTATATTTCTACATTAAAAATCACGATTTTTAACATAGGCTCTTATGAATAAAAGATACAAAAATTGAATATTTTATTGTTTTCAAGTATTTTGTTTTAAGAATTTAGAAAGACACCATCCGTACTCTCCTTTTACTTTTGAAATTCAACTTTCACAAAAACTTACAGATATCATAACATACATAGTTTGTTTAATGTTAGAAAATCAGTTTTAATATAATTTTTTATGCGAAATATCTTTCGTTAAGGTAGTTCTATAGGTACAGTCAAATCAACAGTTTTTATTTCAATTTATCTCCATATCATGTGGTTTTAGAGCTTAAGTTTATTAAGAAAAGTTGTTGCAAATTGTTTCAAGAACAAACATACTCAAAATTCAAGGTCATCCAAAGCCACCTGTACTTTTGCTATGTAAGTATGAAAATTAAAAAATTCATAATCTTAGGATTTTTTTAAAAAACTGAAGGAAGCTTCTTTGAAGTACAATAAAGAGATGAGCAAAATTTCAAGAAGGTTCAACATCTAGATTTCAAGACATTTACGATTGAATATGGCAACAATATTTAAGGGCCGGAACACACGATGCGTTAAATCAACACAATTGTGAAGTTGTGTATCGTAAAGACAAATCACAGACGAATAACATTTTTAAAAACGCACCGCAACTGCGTGAATTTAACGCACGTGTGTACCGACCCTAACACAGACTTTTATGGGAGAGGACTGAAAATAGGGATTTTTAACAATAAATATCTCGATTTCTACGTGGTGAAACCTCTTAAAATTTGGTACGTATATGCGTAACGTATCAAAGAATGGCGGTACCAATTTTCAACAAATTCCTAAATAATCGAAAAAACTATAGAATTGCCTTAATCTAAAATATTCCAAATTAACCTAAATTAATCTACTCGCAATTCTTGTACGAGTCATATTATTAGGGTCGAATTTCACGTATCGAACGATATGTATCTAGGAGTTGTTCAATATCAAAGGGATACAGAAATACAAAGTTCATCCACGAGAACCTGTACAATCGAAAATTATCCACAATAATAATCTATTATACAGATAGAGTGGATATCGCGTCCCCCGATCTCTCAGAATCTTTCGTTTCCAATATATTCTCAGATCGTGACTATCGCGCCCTGCATATGTACCCTCGCTGGCAAACCTTTAATTAACGAAACTCGTTTCGATCCAAGCCAATGACGCGATCCAATTAAACTATTTTATCCAGACATCGATATACCTATTTCCGCAGATTTCTAATCACGCACTCATGTGAAAGCGAAAAAATTTCATTCACCCTTATCTCCTTTATACTTTCTTCTTTACCATTTCTTTTATTTTTTCTTTTAATATTAGCTTCATCAGCCATCCTCAAATGCCCGATTATAACTGTAGCCTGAAAAAAACCAGGGTGTTCTTTTTTTAATTTTTTTTATTTTTGAATGAATTAAATTTTAAGGGAGCAAATTTTACAGAAAAAATTATTGTTATGTCGTACTGTTACACATTGAAATTTTTTCATACTAAACACATAATAGTTATTTTTATTACTACTTACAAGGAAACCACTTTCGGTGTCGCGCTCCGATTTTTATGGAATTTATATATATGTTATTCTCCATCGAAATCTAAGAAACACGTATTTTTTTTATCGGCGGAAAAATGTTTCTAGGGGGTGAAATCACCCCTCAAAGTTGAGAACTCCAAGGAGTGGGTTGCAGGTTTCACCTATTTCCAGGTAACATAATCAAATGCATCCAAATGGATAATTATCTTATGGATAAATAATGATAAATGGAATTGGTTTCATATCGGGGGGTTGTATAGAAAAAAAATTATAGAAGTTAAAATTCACAAAATCGTTATAACTCTGAAACTATTTAAGCTATCTGGATGAAACCAATTTCATTTTAAGGTAGTTCTCCAGTAAAAGGTCCATATTTTATGGGGACACCAGAAGGGCACCAAAAAATTATAAAAATAAGTGGTTAATTTTTTTATAAAACGCATGATTATTATATACATATAGATGTGTTTATTTACTTATTCATGGTATTTTAAAAGTCTTACGTTACGGGTAAAGTTGTCAAATATTTGAAGAAACGATGGAGATCGGCAATCTGTAGCTTAAATTTCCACTAATTCTATTTTATTTTATTAGAAAGCTCGGTAACAGGCCCATATTTTTTTTTAAATTACAGTCGACTCTCGATTATGGCAACATCGCTTATGGCAACTTCTCGCTAATGGCAACTTTTCGTTCTCTCCAAAGGCAACTTTTATTATCCCTACTACGATCCATCCACGAACTTGGCGCATGCGTCTTGGCTTGTATCTGCTAAAGTGGGGATAGAGGAGAGGTTGCCCGAAGCAAGCGTTCCGATTCCCGAAGAGTTGCCATAATCGAGAGTCGACTGTACATATTTTTTAATGACGAACAAAATGAGAGATTTTTTAATTTATATCTGCAGTCTTCAACAACACAAAAAAAAATTGTACATAATTACTATCTTGGGCGATGTTAGTGTGTTAAAAAGCACATTTTCATTTCAATTTTTCTCGAAAATGACATCGGCGACCCCCCTCGATTTTTTTTCTAATAAATTAGGAACTACTCAATTTACTTATATACTCAATATAAACATTTTCTGCAGACTTTCGTTTGGCTGGAGAACTACCTTAAAGAGCAAAAAAAAGTAGCAGATACAGATTTTTGCGTTTTTGTCGAAAAAGAAGTTTAAGGGGTAAACTATCCTTAAACACATTTACATCAACCCCTACTTTTTTTGAGCATTATGTTCCCAAGATTTCCATAACAAAATCATGCTTCTTACATTAAATATTCAGTGAATGATTCATTAATAATTTCGCAATTTTTCCTGGATGTTTGCTTGGAAAAACACCCCTTCAAACCATGCCCATAATTAATCAACGGATAAAATATTATACATATATTTATTAGGGTGGTCCAAAAAAGTAACTAATTTTATTTTGTCGTGGACACATGTTGAACATCCTCTCGAAATTATAAAAAAAGATGCCACACCAAATTTCAGCCCTTTAAAAAAATGTGTGCCGGTGGCGATTTTCAATTTCTTATTTTCCATTTAAATAACATTGGAAAACATTTTTATTTCATTCAGAGTTTTGTAGCTGGATAACGAAGTAGCTTATATATATTCCCTTATATATTTTTGTAGAAAATTTGACACTCTTTAAAAAAGGTCTCTTGTAATTTTTCGATAAATTGACTCCTTCAGAAGTTATTCGCGCTGGGCGCGCGAGGCTACGACTCGTACTGAAAACATCCGCTCGCTATAAAAAATCCCATTTTGTCCCTTTGGTACACAATGTACTATTTTTCAGTTTTTCTGCCTCTATTTCTCACTCAGTCTTCCTGTTGTTTTCTGGTTTTCTTTGGTACGTGTGAATCTCGAACAAGCGTACTTGAGGCTTACTCGATGGGCTGAATTTCTATGAATGCTACTTAATCTGGGTTACTTATTTGTATTTTTTTTACTTAATTTTGTATTTACAGTGATACCTCGGTCGTGCAACAAATATACCAAGGCCTTTTTTTAAATACGTGATAATTTTATTTTGTTTCCCGATTCCAGTAGCCCCACAAACCAGTATATAGCAAGCGAGAATAAAATTCTTAAACATATACTTAGGGCGGGTTGTTTCAACCTCCAGGTAAGCCTAACTGATAGTTAGTCTATACATTTAGCATAGGCTAACTATCCGTTAGGTTTACCTGGAGGTTGGAACAACCCGCCCTTAGTGATTTATACATATATAATTAAAAGATAATGATTTTTTTGAATTTTTCCAACTTTGACCTCAAATATCTTTGAAATGGTGAGATTAACGAAAAATTCACAAGAGAACTTTTTTATAGAGCGTTCAATTTCCTACAAAAGTATGTTAGTACTTATTTGTCTGATGTATCGTTAGGTAAATATGGAAATCTGACAGAGAAAACGTAACTGTTCTTATGTTGATCCTATGAAAAATCGAAAAGTGCGGTGTGACCTCTGTTAATATTTTTATAAAGAGCTCAAATTTGTACAAGCTTCTTGTTATATATAAATAAAATTTTTAATTTTTTTCGCGAAAAAAAAAGAAAAAAAAATTTGTTTATTCACCCTAATGTATATGCTGATAAAACATAATAACTTATCGTATATGATTCTCCTCAAAAATTTGGGTTCATAAATGAATATTAAAAAAAAAATCCATGAAGCCTTAATGGGCGAGCTGGGCGTTGTTTAATTGCGGTTACCCCGTATAGTTGCAAATCTTTTTTTTGTGTATGCGAAAAGTATGTATGTGTACAGGCAGTAGATGGCGACGCGAGGCGTTCAATTTGCATCGAAATATCGAAGGGGGTAGGGAAAACGCGGGAGTGTTTCTCGATTCGCATATGCGGCTGTTTCGTCGTCGATCCCGTTGAATGGCGCACGGAAAAGCAATCCGCGCGCGGTATCCAGGGTGCGACGTTTTTCGTCCCTTTCCTCTCGCGCCACGTGTGTACGCGAAATTTCCACTCTAACGCAGCTGAAATGCCGGAGACTAGATATATAAAAGTACGCGGAACGAGAGAAGAGGGGGAAAAAAAGTGTGCGGGGAGGCACGAATGAGCAAAAGAATGAGGGAGAGGAAACAAAATATGGGGGAGGGGAAGAGGGTTGGAAAAAAAGGAAGTGACGTGTGGTGTTTCGCATTAAAAGACATCAAGGTATGATCATGCGAGCCCAGCGTGTGCACTCGCATGTGCGCATCGATACAGGACTCGCTACATACAGAAACACCCACAGAGAGAGAGAGAGAGAATCTCTGGGATATCCGGACGGTAATTTCACGCTTCGATTCACCCCTCTTGACTAACCAACGTTATAACATCCCCCGACCCAGTATGTGCATATACATACATGTGTACATGTATATATATATATATATATATATATATATATATATATATATATATTTGTATATACGCGGATAGAAACAACGTGTGTATCGCGTCGTGTGCGGAGGAGCTAGCTGCGCCAATAACCAGCTCGCCAGAAAGCTAATACACCGATGAGAAACAATATAGTGTACGGATTATTTTGTAACATGCGGATACGCAATTTTCGCCGCTGACAGGCTACCTAATAATCATTTTCTATGCTAACCACCTGATCAAGAATCGCGATTCTTTTTTACTGAGATTTTCGTCACCACCCTCGAAATAAATTGGTTTCTAAATATAATGCATGCGAGAAAATGAAAAACGAAATGTAGTTTCACGAAGTTATAATAATAGTGAAAAGGAAAATCGTTTATCTTGATTTTCGATACGTTTTTGCTGAGATTTTTGTCACGAGCGTCGAAAATTATAATTAGGAAAGATATGCAGAAAAAGTAGCAAAGTCACATGAAGTAAAAAATGAAAGGAAAAATCGTCGTTACAAACCGTAAAAATAATTGATATCTTTCTAGAAAATTGAAAAACGAAAAAATAATTGTACGAAGTGAAAAGTGAAAGAGATAAATAAAAGTTCATAACCGTAATTGTTCAGATTTTTGTCACGGGTTTCTAAAAATCATTTCTAAAAATGTAGAGCGAAATGGAAAAATAATACATGGAAAAAATATAGATGATCATACGATTTCCAATACATTTTTGCTGAGACTTTTGACTCGAGCTCCGAAAATTGATTATTATATGAAGAAAAAAAGTTGCACAAAATAAAAATTATCATTGTTGCAAGCTCTAAAGTTATTTAAAGATGAAGGAAAATAAAAAACATAAAATTGCACTATTAAGTGAAAAGTTAAAGAGAGAATAGGTGGAAACGATTATATAAGGCTGTTTGCTCAAATATTTGTCACGACTCTCGAGAGTCGCTTTCTAAAGACGAAGAAGAAGAAGAAGAAGAGTAAGAAGCAAGAAAGACAATATATAAAGCGTATACAGAGCGAGACGAAAAAATGAGAGATTTTTTGATCGAAAGTTTATTGACATTGTCTCGCGAATAGCTCCCCTTTTTCAGAATGGTGGGGAGCTGTTTTTTGTCTGGTGGACGAGACGAGACAACAGCAGAAACAGAGGGCGCGGCGCGAATGAATGAGGAAACGGGAGTAAAGGGCGGATGGATGCCCGTGCAGGCTTGCGGTCAATTCGGTCGTCGCGTAGCAAATACATATGTATAAAAGCACTATGGTCGCCAGAGGAGCTAGGGGCAGAGGGGATTTGAAGCTCTCCGCGTGCGTTTCGCGGATCGCATCGGCGGGAGGAGGCACATTATATATACGAGCCGCGATATAGCGAATTCGATCTGTTTTGGAGTATCGGCGGGTAATGGTAAATTGCCGGTACGGGCTGCTCATCGAAAATTCGTAGATTCGCTCGGAAAAGCTGCGGCGTGACGGAACTTGGCATCGCCGTTTTCGGGGCTGATTTCTCCCCTCGGCCCCGCTGGGCCATCGAAACGAGATTATGAAGCTCTTGCCGACCGCGGAGCTCATTCATCATCGCGCCAACTTGGATGCATCACACGATCGCATTGAAAATCACCCTCGGAGCTGGCCTTCGTAAAATGGTAATGGACGTTTATTCCCGCACGGATTATGGGCACGCAGCATTAGAACCTCCGCGCGCTCCGGCGGCTATCCTTAAAATCGAACGATCCCAGCATAATACACCCTCTCTCGGCGCGCTGATACACGATCCAAAGAGGATTCCAATCTTCCGCATCTTTTTCACGAAACTTCCATTCATCGCCTTTCTTCGTCATAAATTGCCCAACACCCAAAATTATACGCACACTAAATGCGATCTAGATTATACGCACAATCCCCAATACAGCCTGCAAACTAATTCAGAGATAATTTGATTATTTTAGAAATTATTTTATCAAATGTCCTCCCAGGCTCTAGTTACTTATAACAATACCCGATACATTTTGAAAACAAATTTAGTTTGAGGATATATATTTAGTTGAAAAAATTCATTTGATACAACACATTTATTTATTTGAAATAATTAAAATTCAGTCAAATCGACAAAAAATTTAGTCAAATAATAATTTAATTTAACCATTATTATTTGAGTGAATTTCTCCTAAATGTTCATTGTTTAAAGACTACACAAATACATTGCATTAGAATTGATATATTTATGCCGAAAAATTGGTTCAATATTTTCTATATCGAAGAATAAAAATAATAGAACAACGTGGATAAAATGAGAGCGATATGGTTGTGAATATAAGGGGTTGAAAATGGAAGAAATTTAAAAGGACACGGAGCAGGTGACGAGAAAAGAGATCACTCGTCGTGTGGTCTGATACATCGAGAATCGTCAAAGTGAGAGAGAGAGAGAGAGAGAGGGTGAGAAGAGAAGGAAGGAAGCAGGATGTGTATAGATATGTATACGTATAGGTATGTATATATAGGAGAGATGAATTTAGGCTCGTACAAAAGCGATTCGGACGAGTGGCTCGTTGTACACTCGGCCACGTGAAACTGATACACGCCCGCGTGTGTCACGCACTCGAAACATGCCCCATCAATCTCACGAGGATCAACGGCCAATCATTCGACCCATCCCAGCCAGAATGAACGATACGCTGCCTCCATTTCTCGTCTATCTGTGCACTTTCGTATATAATCCATAACAAAAGCGCGTTACGAGAAAAGGAGTGTGGGCGCTCCACGTTCGTTTCCCCGTTTCGGCTGCACTACATATTTTGCTCCATTGCCATTTTATTCAATGAAAAAAAAAAATAAATAAAAATAAAAATACAGGGTGACGAATAGAAAGTTGTCCAAATAAGTACACTTATATTTATTTCCTTCTCTTTTTAAAGTGCATGAAAATATATTTTGTATTGAATTTGGAATCGTTGTATTGAATTATTCAAGAGTCACGGAAAAAAAAGATTGGTTGAATCAACGAATTTCCGTTTGACTCAACTATATAAAACCGCGGACATATAGGAACAATGATATGCTTAGTTAATATTATACGTTTTCACTTGGTTGATTTGGGTAGTTGGTTCAACCGAATATTATTCTTTTGAACTTCATTGAAATACATTTTAAGACAACTGAATATTCGGTTGAAAGTAAAAAGAATCCAGTCTTATGAAATAAATATTTTTTTGACTTTCATCAATGAATGATTGAAATTAATAATCATTAATAAAACATCAACAAAAATATTCAATAAAACTGTAAAGATTATTCATTATCAAAAGCGTGGGATATTCGATCATATACATACATATTGCTCTTAGCTAAAGAAGCTCGAAGCAATTTAATTCGCCGTACTAATTTATAGAATTTATAGAAACATCAAATATATTTCATATTATTAAGTTGCGACGAGAAACCCTCTCCAACTCAATAGTTGTATGTTTTTATTTCAACGTACATACATAGTCTGACGATTATATATGAAACAAAGAATTGCGGTATTCGAAGATACGTAAAAATATAATCGAGCGACGTGCTTATGAATCCTCTCAGCAACTGTAGCGATGTCGAGACGTCAGATGCTGAGAGCACGCCGCTCCACGGCAAGAGCGCAAAATTCACTTGTTCGCTTTGAGGCTATATATTTTGTAAATATAACTAAACAATTAATTTATTAGAAAAACTATAAGTGAATATTATGATATTCTAGAACGAGAAGAACGAGTTTAATGAAGTATACATGTATGATAAATTTGAAACAGACATTTTGTGAAGCAATTGAAATCATAATTTAGTTGAATGAAATATACCTGTGAAATCTATTACCAAATCAACAATTGTGTTCGCTTAACCAAGCATGCACATTCAATTCAACTGAATATTTTCTTAACGTAACTTTAAAAAATGCTGATTCAAAATTGTTTGATGAACTATTTATTTTGTTGAAACATGCTTAAATTATCTTAACTCTAGGTTTAGTTATTACAACCAAAATGAACCAAACGAGTGATTCGCATAATTCAATTAAATAAGAGGTATACCCAAATGATTATGTTATAAATTCAACATATGCAGAGTTGAATCAATCAAACCAAATTCAACCTTACGGATTTGGTAAAAACAATGAAACTTTTTTCTCCGTGGTTATTAAACTCGGAAATTGTTAAAACAGCAAATTGCATCAGCACTGATTTTCATGGAAAATTCGTTCATTTGACTTGACTATTTCTTTTAAAAAATGAGATTTTCGTTAATTTTTTTATATATTCGTGTAATAGTATACATTTTTTATTGAACGAAACCAAATTTAGTTAAATAAAACATTTTAATGTTCGAAACAAAAAAAGAAATTATATAATTTTCTTGACTCAGTCATATGTTTTACTATAGCCATAACTTTTAAATAATTTTAACCGAAATTAGTTGATTTGTCCAAACTTTTTTCTCACATCTATATGTTTTAGCTAATTTTAAGATAGAGTCCTATCGTTTTAAAGAATTCGTTAGATTTATTTTTAAAAATTAAAGGCTTCAGTAATTGTAAATGATAACCATTCAGCAAAATTTTAGGGTAGGCCATTGACTTAATTACCGAGAAATTAATTATTCAAAATCCCTCATTTTCGAGATCAAAGCATAACGATAACGCGAAAATTGTTACTTCCGTTCACTTCAACATTGAATCTATTTATAGTGAATCGTAAGATTTTTACGAAAATCAGAACGTAAATAATGTATATTTATACGAATATTATCGTTTTGAAGAAAAGTAGGGATATCGACCTATTTTTTTAAGAAAATCGTTGTTAAACATGAGCATGAATTTGAGCATACGGATATCTTTTGGTATTTAACTATATTGAAACTGTCGCGTACAAACCGCCGAATTCAAACGTGCCTACAATTTACACTTATATTTTCTGTGCATCTTCATCAAATATTCTTTATCTATTTTGTTCGATGAGTGTACACATCTTCCTATCTTGATTTTCTCAAAAAAAATTTTTGCAAATTACTTTTTTATTACTTGAAAAGCAACGTATACTTTTTCAATTACATAACGTTTTGAAATATTGAGATTAATATAGCCTCCAGTACTCAAACCGTTAATAATAATGAGTTTTTGATATTACAATTACTGGTAAATAAACATTTCAATTTTGTTGACAATAATGCATAAATTTCCTTATTCGTTTCTATTTTTTATAATGATCTCTACTTTTTCGTAAATTACGTTATAGTTGCAAATGACATTTGACTATACATGGTGTATATAGTTTCTGCAACGATGGGACTACACCTTAATCGTTATGCGTCGGACATACATAAATTCAGTTTAATACAATTATTTATAGTTGGAAAGGGTTTCAACTTAATAATATATAAAATAAATTCAACGTTTCTGTACAAATTTAGTACGGCGAATCGAAATGATTCGAGCAATTTTATTCAACATGCTTGTTGATGTTTTATTAATAATGATTAATTTCAACCGTTTATAGATGAAAGTCAAAAAAAATATTTACTTGAAAAGACCGGATTCTTATTACTTTCGATTAAATATTCGGTTGAACCAACCGGTTAAACTACTCAAATCAATCAAGTAAAAATGTAATTGTAACTAAATACTAACTGACTATCATTGCTCCTATGTGACCGCCGATTTAGTTAAGTCAAACGAAAATTGGTTGATTCAAACAATCTTTTATCTCCGTGTATAAAAATATGCTCACTAAGAATATAACAAAGTCGATTCTAGAATGAATGTTCTCGTGAGCAAATTTCCGGTGGCCGATTTGTTCTCTCGCAGTCGGGTCCGTTTGTCCGGTCGACTTTTATCGCGGCCCGGCTGCTTCGTTATTGAAGTCACGGGTATGTATCCAGCTTCCAAACTTTCATTTTTCTTCGTGGCGAATTAGGGTGAGGGAGAAGAGCCCGGCGAAGATCGTGGTCGAGGAAACGAAGGGGCGAGGAGAGAGCAACAAAAAGTATTCGAACGCGGAGAGAGCACGCAAACGGGGAAATAAGGGGCAGAGAAACGGCAGAGCGCCCTGTCTCTTTCCACTTTCTACGCTTTTTTTTTCTCCATCCATATAGTTCGACTACGAGAAGACGCGAGAGAGCTTTTATTGCGGGCGCCAGCTTTCTCGGTTCTCCTTCGCTCTTCGACGCCGGAGCAACTCTCCCGACCGGGGTATACCTTTCATATATGCGTCTATATACATATATTGTGTCCTATATACATACTTGCGTGTTTTTATCTATGCATATATGTATGTGTGTGTCTATGCCTATGTCTATATATATATAAATACACGTACTGACGGTTACTCAGGAAAGTAACGGAAATTTTATTGTTCGCTTTATTCTCGCAGCAGACACTCGTCGATTCTCAGACCGATAAGGAATCTTCTCCTCATTCCTTCAGTTCTGTTTCATTTGATAGAAAAATATGTATTTATGAATAAGGTTTGGCTCACGTTGCGAGCCACGCAAATAAGTGCATGGTTATTTTTTGTTTTTTTCGGGAGTGTGGGTGCGTGCATATATACAATATAGGAGCAGGGTCGAGGATGAACGCGGGGCTTATTTATCCCTGTTGATTATATTCGACGACAAGAATCTCTGGCCCGGTCGCCGAGGGAGCAACCGCGCTGCGAATCATATAGTATAAATATGTATCCGTGTATGTATAATAAATATGCACTTACCATGGGGAGAGTGTGTCTCGATATTCAGAGTTGAGCACGTTCTTCCCGTAATTCTTGCCTCGTCCCCGCTCTCTCGCCTTGACACATTCGTATAGATCTGAGGAAGATAAATATTCTCGTTATTTACATATTTGAGGTAATCCACGAATAATGCCGCCGCCGGGGCTGGATATCTCGCTTTTTTCGCGTCCGCGAGAGAATATAAAGAAAAAGAATGAGCGCGAGAAAAGTTTTGTCGGTGAATCTCTGTCGCACGAGGCGCGAGAGAATTTCGTAAGAAAAACTATATAATATATACGTTTTATCGTATTATGTGACAACAGTTTGGAAGTTTTAAGGGTTTTTCATGCAAAATTTTGTTCGAAAAATTACTATTTCGTCGTAGCAATATCGTGGTAACAGTTTAGACAATTTTCTTAAATTCTATACGTAGCAATTTTTCGTAACACAAAAATTGAGCATTTTTCGCTATGGATATAATATTGTAATTTTTTTATGGATCCATAAGCGATAGTTGTAATAACGTTCAACAGTTCCTATATACATTTTAAAAATTAATTATTTGACATCTGACGTTATTTAAACAATTCAATTTTCGAAAAAATTCTTGAAATCTTTTCAAACTTGTAAAAGAATATTAAAATTAACGATCAAACATGTGAAAAAAATGTCAGTTATTGTCAATGAACACAAACCTCTCATAAAAAAAAATCAAAGTTTGCGGCTGGGCATTAAAAGTTGCCAAGTTTTCTCCTCTGCGCGTGGAAAGTGCGGACGAAAAAGACAGCGCGGAGGATAATCGCTCGCGTCAGTTGCGGCATACAACACAGTATAAAAAAACGACAACATACGCATTACCCTAGAGCACGCTTAATCCTTCTCTTCACGTACCTTACATACATATATCTTCGATCAATTTTAAAAAATCCCTATATATTTCGTGTCTCAATATACAGTCCGACACTTCTATAAGAACGCAAAAGCCCCCAAGGGGAAGATTTTTATGGCCCCCCACTCCGTGCGCGCTTCGCGCTCGCTGACTCGTT
>JAPYYW010004750.1:0-10454 GCA_030522545.1 Cremastinae sp. A BG-2022a
ATTCGAAAAAAATTCGTGTTTACGCATTTCATATGAAAGAATATCCTCTCCAAATTTGAACGAATTTTTATTATTTCGTTATAACTATCGAAACCCCTTTAAATGTCGATTTCAAGTTATTTTTATAGATAATTTTTTTCGACGTTTCGGGAGAGAAATCTCTAAGCTAAAACTTGAAATATCTTAGAAACTAAATGGTAGAATCACTCAATTTTTTTTCATTCCATTTATCTTCATTTTCTACAAAATATACAACTTTTTAAACATTTTCTTAATTAAACGATTTTTGCTATCGAACCGCCTTAACACGTGTTTAGATGAGGAAATCGCTAAACTCAAACTTAAAATATCTCAGAAACCAAACGATAGAATAACTCAACTCTTTATTCATTCAATTTCTTTTCTTTTTCTACAAAAAATGTAATTTTTTCAAATTTTTCTTAAATAAACGATTTTTGCTATCGAACTATATTAAGCATATGAAAAAATATTGTGCCAAATTAGAAATAGAAAAAGATTTTGTATTTTTAAATTTACCATTTCTGTGCCAGTGACTTCGAGAGCTTCAAGATTTCGATCTTGATGCTGGGCAAGGATATTTCTGGACTCTACAAGACTTTCGTATCTGTTGAAGATTTCCTCTATATTCTGAAACTCGTCACTCATCTCGATAACCACAGAATCCAGATAATCTTTATACATTTTGTACTCTTCAACACGTTTTTTCATGTGTTCCTTTACACTCAGTATATATTCAACTTCTTTAGTGAGCTCGTCAATCTAAATTAAATAGAAAAAGAATTGGGACCCATATTTTTAGTGATTATTTAGAAATCGAACACGTTTCTTAATTATTTCTTTAGTTAATTCTGCAATATTGAGGAATTAAATGTAAATGAATAATAACAATTAATTAAATACTGAAAAGTTTGGAGTTATGGGCATTTTGCCAAATATGAAAGAAAAGATAGAGATTTGCAATTTATATAAAAAAATTTCCATTCATTTTTCTTTTCATAATATTTACTGGAACAATCTGAAATATTTCTCATGAAAATTTATTTATGTTTATTTTATTTTTACGCAATACAAAAGTATAAGTATATAAAAATTCTGGGATTATATTGTTTTACACATTTTAATGTTTTTTGAGTTATATAACAATATAAGTGTACTTTACTGTAATGAAAACAAACTTTTCCATTTAAAAAATGATTGTATTTATAAGTATTTATATTTTTTAAATGAAAGATGCATTTTTAATAATTATAATTTGATTTTATATAACGAAAATTTATTTTTCTCACGAAAATTGATTTGTCCATAAAAATGAATATTTATATAATTATTAATAAACGTTTAATTTCTTTAGCTAATTTTTATTTTTCTCATTAAAATTTATTTTGAATAAAATAAAGCTACTTTCTACACTACTAAAATACTATAAATGAAAAAATGCACAGTTCAACGATTAAATCTGTTTTGATCAGATTTTGTACATATATGCAGTGCATTAATTGGATTAAAAGAATATGAAATATTTTCTATAGTTATTTATTTTTTTCATTAAAATATACATATGTATATGACCAATTCCACGCCATTTTGACAACTTTTAGACCTGATCCCTTTTGATTTGGCTTTTCGAAAAAGTTATGGTTGTTTAAAAAAAAACTCTTTTTTTCAAAGATTCATAACTTTTTTTGGGTTGAATGAAAAAATTTGAAAAATTTCTTAGAGAGATTTTCAATAGGGTAGAAAATGATAAAAAAAGTTTTAGTCAAATCGAAAGGGGTCTAAAAGTGGTCGAAATGGCGTGGAATATGAGGATAATATATGAAGATATATTATCCCCATAAAAATGAGACCATAAGATAATTTGATCTCATTATTTAATGAGATTAATTAATTATTAATTAATAATTCAAAATAAAATAAAATAAAAATTTGTTTCAAGTACTTAACAGAAAATGTACTTTATTATCACAATAAAACAAATAATTTCCCATAAAATATACATAGTTTTCCCCATAAAAATGTTTTTCATAAAAAATACATTTTTGAAGATAAAGATTAATTTTTTATACGACAAAAATCATTTTTTTCTATAAAAATCATGTTTTTTCCATAAAAATTTATTTTTCCTATATAAATATTGCTTTTTAGGATCCAACGGTAATCATTTTTGTCTTAGTAAAATCCCTGTTAAAATATATACTTTTGATGACATTATGCTACTTTGCATGGTTTGATAAGACATACTTGCTCGTGGCAGTTTTCTCGACGTTCTTGCTCTTCCAATATCTTCTGCTGCGCCCTCTCGCGTTTCTCATTATTTTCCCTAACAAATTTGTTGAACTTGATCAAGGATTCTCTTAAAAGTTGTTCCTTCTGTCTTAGATCTTCCCATTCTTTGGCCATTACGATTTTCTTCCTTTCTTGCTCCAGCCTCTTTTCTTCCAACGCTTGCTCCACCTGGCTCAATTCTCGTCGAGATTTTACCAATTCTGCAGATGGATTTACCCTCGCCACGTCCCATGATGGATATTTTCTGCGAATAATTTTATGTTTTTTTTGTTCAAAATTTCTTCACGCCATTATTACTTTTGTTGGATTTGGATTTTGTACAATGTAAAATTACTTCAAGCAATGATCTTGAATCTTCGATTGAAAGTACTCGAGCAACGCTTTTTGCGTATCGTTGGTTATAATTGGCCGACGAAGAAGAATGTCAGATTTGTTCTTCGTGGACTTTATCATCTTGACAATTATCACCTTGTGTTAACTAATTTTATAAAATAGCGTTTCTCATCGATCAAACTTGCCGCTATGGAGACAAAATTGCCGGTCATTTTTTCTTTTGGTTATTTATGACAATGTTGTTAACGTGGATAAATAAAATTTCTAGGGTCGATCTAGTAATAAATTAGGATATGCTCGCTGGAGGCGCACAATTGCAATTCTCGTACAACGCTCGCGCATGATTCAAATTTAAAAAATGAACGAAATTTTAGAGAAAAGTGACGAAGGAAAATAAATTATACGTAATTTAGGCAATTATAATATTTTATTTATTTTAATAAATATCATAATTTTTTAATAAAATTTTAGAATAAAAATTTTAAATTCCATAAAATTATAGAATTCTGAACTTTACAAGTCATATTTAGTTATTTTGTTATATTTATAATAAAATCTGACCTTTACATCAGTATAAAGGTCATTTTCATTATCCCTAAATTCAAAAGAAAATAGTAAATCATTTTAAATCTACACATCCATTTTTTAAGAATGTATGAGCGATATATATTTTTTTTAATTTTAAATTGTTTTATTAGATTGCTAAGAAGCAATATAATAAATAATAATAAAAATATTAAGAAGAAAAATATGTACTTCAATGTTCTTCTTAGAACATTTATAAGTTTGTGTTCAGTGCAAATTAAAAAAATTCTACATAATAAGCAAAATGTTCTTCAATGTTCTCAGAAGAAAATTTTATAAAACATTTTGCTTCTTGAGAAATTTAAGAAATTCTACGTAACATATCTTCAACATTGAAGAACATTTTGCTTCTTAAGAAATTTAAGAAATTCTGCATAAGAAATTTCTTAAGAAATTAAAAAAAATTTACATAAGAAACAAAATGTTCTTCAATGATGCAAATTATAGATATTTCGTAAAAATCCAAAGATCAGCCCATTTTTGCCACTAACACGGGTGGAGTGAACAAATATTACTCTTATTGACAAAGAATTAAAGATGTTCGAACCAATCGCGTTTCCCAAGTGACTGTGGGAACTGCGGCATCACCTTAACCTATAAAAAAAAACGCTAAAATCAATTAAAAAATAAAATTATAAATAAAATTAAAAATTAATTAAATATGCCCAAAAGTTGCGAAAATTGATAGTCAAACTAAACTCAAGAAATTGGCAATTTTTTAGTAAAAACCAGAATCTCGTTACGGTTCTTGTGCATGGCGATCGCAGCGCCTTCTAGTGGGTTCATTTTTTTTAGATGCAGAATTTACAAGACACACCGGGGGGATGATGAACACTCCCGTCTGCTGTGCATTTCCAGGCTCCGTGATCCGCGGCTGCTACGCGAAAGTGTTTGAAGCTCTCGGCTATAAATAAATGCCCGAGATTGATTCACTTGACATGTCGTTTTTATCAGCGAGATAAAAATTTCGCGTCTCGGGAATAAACGAGCGTATTTCCAATCGGTAGAGGTTTATTGAATTTTATGAAGGAAATAAGCGCGTACGTACCTGGCCAATAGAGTCAAAATTGGTGCTACGTTTCTGACAGCGTGTACGCAATGGCCGATGATTCTCCCACTGTGCCCAAAAGGCGTCAATTGGTAAACAAACTTTTTTTTTTCCTCAACAATAAGCATAACCTAAACTATTATTTATAACCTCTATCGTCCAGTAATTTTTTTCGCATCTTTTCTTCAAATTTTTTTCTAATCACTCGAAATTTTTCATAAACTCGCGAGTTTTTCAACTATTTTTTCAGCAATAAACTTTTTTTCAGCTCGGTATACGAGCTGTAAACGAGAATTTTTATTTTTCCTAGAATTTTATGGGACACCAGATTTTTGGCAGTGCTTCAGCTGTACCCTTCGCTTCTCTGCTCGTGACCTTATTTTTTCGTATTTCATCTTGAATTTTGCTGTTATTTAAAAATTGACTATTTTGGAATAAATTTATTAAAAAAAAAACCTCTCCGCAGTTTAAAAAAAAAAATTTAGCTGAGAATATGGTTTTGAGTGGAGAAGTTAAGATTGGAGCTGAAGTACTTTTTACGGAGAATCGAATTTTGTAATTTTCCAGAGAGAGAGAACTCGCAAGTTGTACACGGATGACTGGACCCTGGGAGACGAAGAAATCGAGGGAAGAAGAAGTTTTCAGCTCGATGAAAAAATCGAGTGCGAGAGGTACAATCTCGAAAACTTTTCGGGACTGTTTCGAGAAATGAAAGGATCGGAGCTCAATCTTGCCTTTCTTCAGAGGCACGGTCTTGCCATTCCGTTACTTTTTAGGGACAAGGCCGGTCTCGGCCTGAGGGTCCCTAGTCCTAATTTTAGTATCAATGACGTGAGAACCTGCGTAGGTAATTATTGCAAACTTTGATCATATTTATCCTCTTTTTTAAGGTAAAAATTGAATAAGCTTGAAAGCAATGTCATTTGAGATTCGCAACGTTGATGCGTAATGATAAAATCTTTTTGTTTTATAAATTTTTTATTTATTTTCCTATTAGAAGCTGTATCGATTATTCGTACTTAAATTTGATCTGTTCTTTAGAGAAAAGTAAGCAATTTGATTGAAAATTATACAGTTATTTGTATTAAATAAATTATAGTTTAAAAAAAAAACCAAAAAGATACGCTTTAATAGTAAATCCAACTAAAAAGTGAGAAATAATTCTTGATATATAAGGATGAAATAATAAGCGAGAATATTAATATTGTTGTGAAAAAAAACGTGGGGTGCTCGATATGTCAGTAGTTATTGATATTCAAAAGCGTGGCACGCTTTTCCACAATAATATTAACATTCTCGTTTATTATTTTATTATTATATATTAAGAATTATTTCACAATTTTTAGTTGGATTTACCATTAAAACGTTATTTTTTAGTTTTTATTTTAGATTATCATTTATTTTCCACTTTTTAGCTCGATTTGCCATAAAAGCGTGTTTTTTTAGATTTTTTTTATTATAATTTTTAATCCTGCAATCCTGTACAGGATAATGAGATAAATTTATCAAATTACTGTATTGTCATCGGTCCTTGATAAGTATGCAAAATTTAAGTTGAATCTGGCCATTTAAAATGGGTAAAAATCAAGTTTGAAAGAGTTAGTACAAAAATGCATACATACTGGTGGAACTAATAAAAGTGTTAAAAATCAAACTATTGATTTATAGTTAAAATTACAGTAAAATTCGATATGATTGGAAATATATGTAAATTACTTTATTTGTATTAATAAAGCATACTATCAAATTTGTAACAATTTATATGTAAAATATTGAAAAAAGAAAGTTAAAAAATTAGATCGTCAATGACTTGAGATTAACTCTTGAAAAGACAGCTTTTTATAATTTCAGCCAAAACAGTAATAATATTTTATAATGTACTCGTCCATTATACAGTAAAGTAGAAATTTTAGATTTTTGTCTTTCGTTCGATTTAGTCTATCAAATTTTAGTCATCAGTTGAATAAGTTCATTGCAAAATTGTGATGTTTGAAATTCTGATTCAGACTTGAGATTCGGATTCAGGGGATCAAAATGCATAAAAATCAGACTAGTTCGATAAAAATTTTGTTTATCGTGAAAACTGCAGTTTTTTGCAATTTTTTACGATTTTTCACAATGTAATTAAAATTTTGACAGTGTATTTTTTGTGGCCCGGTGTAATCGAACATCTTCAAAAACATACTTGACAAAACGTTGTTTCTCAAAAAAGAAAAATTTGCAAAGAACAGCTCTTCTGTCCTATTTCACTGGTACAAATATAAACGTAAATCAAATCTATATTCATTATTTTCCAACAATATGCAATGTTTCAGGATCCAAAAGAATCTTGGACGTGATGGACGTCAATACGCAGAAGAACGAGGACATGATGATGAAGGACTGGCAGAGATATTACGAGGATTTTAACAAGGATCGACTGTTGAACGTCATCTCGTTGGAGTTCAGTCACACGAAATTGGAGAACTACGTGCAGTCGCCAGCGGTGGTAAGACAGGTCGACTGGGTCGATGTCGTTTGGCCGAGACACCTGAAGGAAGCCCAGGTCGAAGCGACGAACCTTCTCGAGGATATGATGTATCCAAAAGTACAGAAATATTGTTTGATGTCGGTGAAGGGTTGCTACACGGATTTCCACGTGGACTTTGGCGGTACCAGCGTCTGGTACCACATATTGCGAGGTGGAAAAATATTTTGGTTGATTCCACCGACAGAAAAAAATCTGGCTCTCTATCAAGAATGGGTACTGAGCGGAAAGCAATCCGACGTTTTTTTCGGTGACATGGTCGACCGGTGCGGACGAATAAGCCTCACTGCTGGCATGACTCTTTTCATTCCCACCGGTTGGATCCACGCCGTTTACACGCCCCAAGATTCCCTCGTCTTCGGTGGCAACTTTCTTCACAGCTTTGGCATAGAGAAACAATTGAAAGTCGCCCAGGTCGAGGAACACACGAAAGTACCCCAAAAATTTCGTTATCCATTTTTCACGGAAATGCTCTGGTGAGTTTTATTGCAAATTATATTATATATTAGTATAATTCGAATTTTCGAAAATTCCCGAATATATAATTCGAAAAAAATTCTAATAATTCGAAAATTAGCGAATTATTCACGAATTATTCAATTATTCGTGCATTTTTGAGTGTTTTGAACTCAGAGTTTGTTAATGTTCGGCATTAAAATATACAATTTACAAATAATATATTATTTTATTTAAACCATGAAATAAAATTACAAAAACAGAACAATTAGTATAGTTTTTTTTTAATGAGAAAGAAACAACATGAATAATATTGTAGCAAATAAAGTATTATCAAAAATACAACGTTTAAAAATTTGCTACAAATTTTTATTCAAAAATAATAAATACGATACTGAATCTGGTGATGATGTTCGTTTCTCAGATACCTCAGGATCTGGGTACCTCAGGTCTTCGGGTAATTTTTTTTTAATGTTTTAAATAAAAAAGTATATTATTGGAAAATGTAATATCATGATGCACGATGTAATGAACTTTGATTTAAGAAACAATCGAAAATCCAGTGATAATTCAATAATTCGCGAATAATTCGAAAATTCGAATTTGAAATCGAATATTAATATTCGATTATATTCGAATATATTAAAAAATAACTCATCCAAATATTTTTCTGTTTATTAATAATTTTTTTATAGAAAATAAATTTTCTTTAGTTAAAAATGATTCAAATACGTAATTTTGTACTAGTTAAAAAGTTACAAAAAAAATTCGCAATATTTTGTAAGTCCAGTAACTTCACTGTAAATTTCGAAAAAAGTGAATTACAAAATTTCAACTTGGACCTTAAATTACTTTTATCGAAAAATAACTAGAAATAGTTGTACAACGTCAAATTTCCTCCAAGAATGTTAAAGGACATTTATGCAAGTTACTGCTTTATTAAGCTAAAAAATTTCGAACGAAAAAACTTCTTTCAATGTTATTTAAATAGAAAATAAAGAAAAAATTTAAGAAGCTCAAATTTTGACTGGCATCTTTTTCATTCTCTGAAATGATTAAATTATTATTGTTAAATTATTAAATTATTATTAGCGAGAAAAAAAATTATCCATTTTTCAAAACAATCTGATGAACAATTCTAATTTTTTTTTTGTTTTATTCAAACTTAGGTACGTCCTCGAAAGATACGTTCACGTCTTACTGGGCCGAAGTCACTTGGACATACCGGAAAATCAAAAGCAACCCATAAAGACCGAGACGAAAGTACGAACGCATCTCCACTTGACACCGTTCGAACTCCACGGTCTAAAATCAATCGTCATGTATCTACATTCGCTGCCATCGACGAAAAAAAACGTTCCTGAGCTCATAAGAGATCCAGTGGCATTGATCCACGACGTGCGCTGCCTCGTCGAACAGCACAGGCACGACAGTCCTGAGGCAGCGGTCACGGGAACTCCCATCTTGCCACCACCTCCACCCTTGACTATAGCCGAGAGGGTAAACCTGAATGAACTTGCTACTTCTTTCAATGATTCTTTCAAATATCACTCTCTCCTGCATTTAAGGATGTCTATCAAAATGTTGATGAAATGAATAATGTATCATTTTGGGATGAAACGATTGGAAAAGTTCCCAGCTACAAAATTCGCACAAAAAAACCTGTCTTTACCGACCATTTAATGAAAATATTCGTAATTGAAAGTTCAATTTTTAACATTGAGTAAATGCGAGAACACAATTTTGTACTTTTATTTTAAAAAAACAATTGTTTTGCACATGAGTGACTCTTTATAAAAGCTACTTATTATAATTATTAAACATTTTAAAAACTGTAGAAAAAAGAAAAGCTTAATGTTTCGAGGCTTTTGTATTAATTATTAACGATAAATGGCGATAAAATGTTAGCCAAAGCTCTATATAGAAATACGCCAAGCATTGACAGGTTTTCTAAGCTTAAAACAACAACTTTAATAAAAATTTTAACGTTATTAAATATACTTTTTGGATCACTACGATAATTCTTAATCTCTAAAAATTTGACCCTTTATTTTAGTATTCTCGAATTACAGGAAAAAGTATGTTTAAAAAAAATTTGTAAAAAGTATTTAACTTGACTTGGAAGACATCCTTAAAAAAGTATTATTATGTTAGGATATTTTTTAAAATATGAGAATTTCATAAATTTTTGACATTTTATTCTTAAGTATGTGAACAAATGTCGTGCTAAATTTGAAATTGTTCTATTGAATAGTTTAAGATTTATCAAACTCCAAACTTGCTGGCATTAAAAATTACTTCTCATGGAGAATTCGTAAATTTGCACTGAATACAAATTTGAAAATGTGAGATTCTTGTGAATTTTTATCATATATTCGTAGTAGTGTTCATTTTTTATAAACAGTAATTTCAAAACGTTTTACTAAAATTTGTTGAATCGAATTACGTTTAAATGATTGTTAAAATATGCTCAAGTTGGCAATTAATAGTCAAACTAAGACTCAAACAAGATGACTTTTTAGCAAAAGCTAGAATCTGAATTTTACAAATTTAACGTCAAGAATTTCATTTTTATTGAGATTGTCTGTCCCATAAATCCTCAGATATATATTTAAATCGCATTTTTTTTATTGAGTAAAAAATACCGAATGATTTTTTATTGAGTTTCAGTCTTGCAATTTCTTTTAAATTCTCTGAATAATTTTTTGTGATTTTTTTTCTCGTTGACAGGAACGTCTTAGAAGTAGCACCAAGAAGAGCTACACAAAATCTTCACCTTTGAGCAGTGCGGGTGAAAAGGCCGAAGGAAAATCGAGTTTTCCGCGGAGAAGACGAACACGTTGCAAAAAGTGTGAAGCTTGCACAAGATCGGACTGCAGCGAGTGCGCGTATTGTCAGGATATGGTCAAATTCGGAGGTACCGGAAGAGCGAAACAGACGTGTCTCATGAGACAATGCCTCAGGCCAATGCTGCCAGTGACTGCGGCTTGCAAAGTTTGCCGACTCGATGGTTGGGGTCAACAACCAGCATCGCTCATGGGTACTTACAAAATAATCCAAAAATAATAATACAGTTCACTACCCCAATAAGAACGATTGAATAAGAACGCTTCCCCGCTTTTTCGCTCGAGCGCTTCCCCCACTCTGACTCGAGTTCCGAGCTCGAGTCGTTTCGCATCCGTCAATCCCAATAAGAAC
>JAPYYW010004751.1:0-18234 GCA_030522545.1 Cremastinae sp. A BG-2022a
GAGCGCGTGTTTGAACTACAATTTTCATCAATAAATATCTCGAATTCCAGACGGTGAAGTCTCTTAAAATTTTGCAGAGAGTTTTATATAACATAGAAGCTTTGTTTCATTTTTCAGAAAAATCTATCGTAAAAAAATTGTTGATTATTTACCAAGTGTATCTGGTATTCATGACCCTGGATAACCTTGGGCTCAGAGTATGTTGTTCTTTAATAAATTAGCAACAACTTTTCTTGATAAACTTAATCTCGCAAATCACTGTGAACGTCAGAGAAAAACGTCATCAAAACGGGATAAACTTTTAGATTTGACTGTCACAGACCAGCCACCCTTAAGTGGAACGTGAACGCGGCTCGACTTCTGTCCGTGCGCCTATAAGGCAAGTTCCAATTATCGATCACAAAGCCTCGGTCCTATCCTTATTACACTGGTTTTTGGGTCTTTGTAATCGTTTTGGACGATAAGTGGAACGCGCCGATAGTATTACTCTCAATACGAATATTACGGCGCCCGGACACCTTCCACAATTTAGTCCAGTAAAACTAGCTTTTTTTTGTAAAAATCGCGCGGGAATTTTCCCTTTTGGCAGTAATTGTGAGGGTTAAGTTTTAGGAGGTTTCACTACGTAAAACTCGAGATATTTACTGTCAAAAATCAATTTTTTTTACAGTCTTCCATAAGAGCACGTGTTAAATACTGCGATCTTCAAGTCTTGATAGTTTTAGTTCATTTTTTATTTAATCCTCCTTAGACGACCTTCAATTTTGAGTACGTTGTTCTTAAAACAATTTGCAACAAATTTTCCTAATAAACTCAAGCTAAAAAATTACACAATAAGAAGATAAATTGAGATAAAAACTTTTGATTTGACTCCCTATAGAACTACCTTAAAGAACTAAAATCCAGGTTTTGTATACAAAAATATGCAAAAAGAAATTTATTACATATTTTTGTTGATAACTAAATGTTGTATAGGGAAAAAGTAGAGAATGAAATTTTCTACAAAAAAGGTTGTATACATTTCAATACAGATTTCAATATGGCGGCTAAAATAATGACTAAAAACTCTCTGAAACAACTGTCGAAAGGAAAAATGCCTGTACGACTAAAAAAAAATAGAAGCTAGTTTTACTGGACTATTACTCTCAATACGAATATTACCACCCGAGCAATCTCAATCGTCGTTCGGACACCTTCTACAATTCGTTCCTTATTTCCTCGACTTATCCCGACAACCGCGTAAAACAACACTTTACGCATTTTCCCCATCAGCATATTTTATGCGAGAAATTGTACTAACGCAATTCTCGTCGAGACAGAAAACCATTTCTGTCGGTTTATTATTCGCATGAAAAAAAATTACAATGAGCAACTATAAAATCACCGAATCGAACGATCACGATCAAACAGCGATAACAATCAGGAATAAAAACGTCTATTTTTGTATAATTTGAAATTTTTTCAGATATAATAATAATAATGATGTACTTAATGATGGTCCTGAGCGCATAAAATCAATTTTTAAATATTTCGTCTCAAGAAAAATATTTGGATCATTTATGCAAAATATATGTTAATTTTAAATACCGGTTTTGAGGATGAGATAGGACAGACGATCCCAGCAAAAATAAATTCTTTTTAAATTTGTAAAATCTAATCTATGGCTTTTGCTAAAAAGTTGCCAATTTTTTGAGTCTTAGTTTCACTATTAATTAGCATATATTTTAACAATAATTTACACATTTTTTATTGTTAAACAATTTAATTAAAAAATGTTAGTAAAACGTTTTAAAATTACTGTCTATACAAAATGAACACTATTAAGAATATATAAAAAAAATTCACAAGTATCTTATATTTTTTAATTTGTATTCAGTACGCAAATTTACGAATTCTCTATGAAAAATTCGTAATGTTAAATTTCAACAACTTTAGAGTTAGATAACTCTCATTCAGTAAAACTATTTCAAATTTGGCACAATATCTTGATACGCTCAAGAATAAAATATCAACAATTAATCAAATTCTAATATTTTTAAAAATATCGCTGATATATCCAAGCGAAAATAATCTCGGTAGATCGTAATCGAAAAAACGACGTAGAAAATAAATATATCCGAGGCGCAAGATACTTGTCCCAATTCCTTGATTTTATTTCCTCAATTATTTTTTTGTCCGAATAAGAAGAGAGACTATTCTCGCGTGGAATGAATCGTGCTACTGTTTGATCGCGATGTTGCACGGTCGATGAAGAAAAAGTGTGCATGGAGAGAAATGAAAAAAAAAAAAAAACGAAAAATGAACAGAGGACTAACGGATTTTCGATCGAGTGAACACGCGGATCGCGGCGATTTGACAGAAACGCGTTTATCACGAATTTTCGCCACGAACTTCGTGCGTGCTCGTTTTCGAGAAGCGAGGAAAGAGAATGAGAGGAGTTACGAGAAAAAGTCGTGTTTGACGTGAATACGTGAAAATAAAAAAAAAACTTGAGTGAACGTTTTTCAAACTTGAGAGCCACCATGCATCGTGAATGCACAAAGTTTTGGTGAATCCAAGAGGGAAAAGAATATACGAGAGAAATATAATAGTTTTACGTATTCTTCGCTGCAATTTATTTACTTTTTTTTCAACCTTGACTCGGGCAAAGATTTATCGTTCGTTGCACTCAAAGTTATATATTTTATTCTTTCACTGTTTAAACCTATACAAAAATAATCATGAATTTCATTCAAATTTTTAATAAACTTTTCTTACACACTATTTTCTTTCTACAAATAAATTTTTTTATCGCAATATTTTATCGTTTAAATGAATATTCGTTATTTCACTGTTTGTTCGCGAAAGTTCGTTCTCTGACTGGATAATAAACGAGGTCAAAAACTCAAGGATCGATTCGAGTGACAAAAATAAAAATGCAAAAACCGTTCACGCTGCATATCACTTTTTAACATGACGTGTGTGTGAGAGAGAGAAGAGGGAAAATGTGGATAAGAAAAAAGTAATAGTAAATAATGAGAAGACGTTTCGAGACAGTTCCTTATCTATGCTAATACTAAATCCTATATACGAATGATTTTCTCTTGTCCTCGAGATAACCCATTTTCTATTTTCGTACGTCCCTGTTTCGTTATTCACGAACATAAATCCAGCAGAATGAGTATCGAGGGAGCGAGAAGTCGAAAATATTTTTATCCCTGTTGCATGATGTGCATTCATTTTTTTCAAACACGATCTATATTTTATATAATTTTTTATATTTTCATTCTTCAAAACAATTTTTAATCCTTTTTATTAACATTATTTTTGATCTTTTTTTTACGTAGGGATATTATGATACAATTTTTTTAATTTATATACGATATTTTAGGATATTTTTCTACGAGTTTATTTTCGTCTTTTCTCCTCGACACCCTTGATCGAAGAACAACCTGGTAGTATTTGTTTACCCTGTGTTTTTATTTTACTTTTTGTCTTCCTGGAATTCCCTTCGAGTTCCCCAAACGTAGATACGTCTCACGAGATTGCCCGTACGTTTTTTTTTTCGTGTCCGTTCCGTGTGTGCCTTGCAATGTCAATCCTCGGTCACCGAAATCGCCGATCGTGGCTCGTCGTCCCTTTGTTCCCAGGGATTAACGAGGATCGTGCGCCCACCGCGTTTAACTGTGACAACTCTATACGCGTTTATTTCCCTCCGTGAGCGCGGCGTGTCCGTTCTTCCTTTTTGTGTTTTTTCTGTCCGGGATCGGACAACACATAAAATCGAGTGAGATATAGGAGCGAGGGTGAAAGTAAAAGAAAGCAAAGGGAGACGGGCTTTATATCTATAATAAACACGTTTCGCGAGACCGTGCACAAAAAGCCGTATATCCGGACGTTCAGAAATTTCTATACCGTACGTATTATTCCATTCGAAATGGATACGACTTTTACAACCATTTTTTTTTTCACAGTAACAAATTTAACTTGTGAAAATACACGTGTGACGCACAGAAAAGAAAAATGTTGCTTTTTTTAAAAATTTTTCTTAAAAAAAAGTAAGATTGTGTTGAAAATATTTTATGAAAGTACATGGAATGTTTAAAGTGGCTCATCAATGAATTAAAAAAGGAGAGATATTGGTCAAATTTTTAGAGGGTATTTATGATTTAGCAAACAAAAGTTGAAAATTATTTTAGAATCAGTTGCCAGGCAAATTATTGCAAACGAGCTACATAAAAATTTGTATTTTATAACAATGCTTTCATAGGTGTTTATTATATTTTCATCGAATATGGCATGATATGTGATTTGACAAGTACGGGAGATTTTTTTCAAAATTGGAGAAATGGAAGATGAAATCCTAAGCTTTTCAACGATATGCGATAAAATTTCACTTGAAAATAATTCTGCGTTTGAGTCTTAGAAACAATTTGACTTATCGTGCGATCAATCATTTAGTCGAGATCCTGTCTGTATGGACTATCCTGTAAAGATTTTAGTAATGATCCAATATTTTAATAATGCTAAGTTGTATCAAAGATAATAATGCAAAATTAATAAGGGTGCTGAGTCCATAGAGCAAAAAATAAAAAAATTTCACAACTTTTTTCTCCCATACGAAGTCTCGTTTGAGAGTAATAATTTATTAAGAAAAGTTTCTGCAAATCAAGTGAAGAAAAACATATTTGAAATTCAAGCTCATCCAATAACATGTTTACTTTCTATGTGATCGCATTAAAAAAAAACGAAGAATCCTTTTATTTGAAAAATTAGATAAAGCTTTGCTAACGCCCTATAAAGATCAGGGCAAAATTCACTTAAATTAGGAAGCTCGTTACTGTGAGATATTTATTATACAAAATTGCAATTTTTAACTCGTGATCTTATATGCGGAAAGGTACAAAAATAACCATTTTTAACAATAAATATCTCAATGAGGAGCTTCCTAATCGTAAAATATTTACACAATATTTTGGAAATGTTACTTAATATTATGTAAAATTTTCAAAAATTTTTCATTATTTTTTATCTTGAACACAACGTCCAAACTATAGAGTAAAAAAGAGATACGAGCGCGCGGGGACTCGTACGTTCTGACCGAAATGATTATTGTTATTATTTACGGAGGCTGCGTGTCGAAAGAGTGGAGGGCCGTTGGTCGTAGGTCGTTGAAGCGTCGTTGACCAGCGTAAAGAATTCCTGCGTGCCCGCAGGATTACGCTCGGCTTACCAGAAGATTATATTCGCTCGCGTATCCCTGCCCACCTCTCGACCTATCTATCTCTCTCTCTCTCCCTCTTTCTCTTTCATTGTACAAATTTGTACACAGGACACGAATTTCTCTGGGCGCTCGTTCGTGTCCCCATATTCGCGCTCGGTTAGCTCCAACGACAAACCGCTCTATTCTCAACATTTCACACGTGTGCAAGAATATAAATAAATACGCGTGTCCTCAGGCTGGAATATCCGTGTCATTATATACAGTGCACGCCACTTGAAGTGGGACAGTTTCCGTAGCACTCACCATTTAAACTGTCCCACTTCAAGTGGCGTGCATTGTATATACGCGAAATTTAACGCCGGTGAATTTTTCATTGTTACGCACAGCGCTGTAATTGTGCACCTTTTTTCCCCCTTGTTTTGAAAAATATTAACCATCGTAATGAATTTTTTTGTGAAGGACAAACATGGAATTTTTTTAATTCTAATTTTTTTAATAATTGTATCAACAATTTTTATTTTGCACATCTGTCACGAATTCATTTTATACATAATTTTATAGATAATTTCTTGTGAATTGCGGCCAAAATTCCATCACTTTTTACAGTTTTTTTCATAGAGAATGCTTTCCGTAGCAAAAATTTCAGAAAGTTAGAAATATTTGAGGAAATAACGCAATGGGAAAAGAATAAATTTTTACTGTATAAAACTGTAAAAAGTACATAGTACTATTTTTTTCAAATCGCGCACTTCGTGGTTCGAATTTCGAGTTTGAAAAGGCATATGTGAAAAAGAGAGAGTGAGAGAGACAGAGAAAGAGAGATTTCTCGAGTTTGGTGTCTGCAAAATTACAATGTATACACTGTAAAAAGTAAAATTTTTATAGATTGTACGTCATATTTTCAACATACAATTTGAAACTGTAATTTTTGCATCATTGTCACAGTAAATCTCGACAAAAGCGTACTACAATGTTTCATTTAAATTTCCGTTTTTTTTTTCATAAAGTATTGAGTGTCTTCTGTTATGTCTGACATTGTATAAAATACTTTCTCTAAATAATTACTTTTTATGCGCCCGATTTGAAATTCTTGTACAAAAGTATTGATTTTTCGTTTCATCCATAGTTAGGTTTTTTGATATAAACATAGTAATTTTTGCAGTTTAAATGATCATTTATAGCATATTATATCCGCGTTATTTTTTGATAAAAACACAGGAAAGAAACTAAATTACTGTGTTAAACTGTATTTTTTTCTCTTTACATTTTTTTTTACATTTTTTTACATTTTTACATTTTTACATTTCAGGTATCGGTTTTTGAAATGTGATTTTTTTCCCGTATATAATTCTTCCGATCCGTATTTTTTGACATCTGTCGGAATAATCATTTTTTATTTCCAATCCGTAGAAACTTTGTTCATTCTTTCCTGCGTACGTCAAAATAATGGTACGAGTGTAAATGCAAAAAATGGAAAAATAATTTGCTCACAAGGAAAAAAGATTACAAAACATGTCGTATGTCGAGAGCTTACTTTTTTTCTTCATTTTTCACTGAAATTTCGTATGGTCCAACCCTGATCCCGGTATTCTTTTTTTTTTAATACTGGAAATAAGGGAGAAGAATATCATTGAACCATTATGATCGATTATCGAGTAATCCGTGCTCGCGGGCGTGAAACGAAATCCGAGAAAGAAAGGATTTTCGGAGATCGTCCGCGCACGCGCCAAAACCGCAGCGAAGGGAGTTTTTTTTCTTCGGTTTCTCCCTCGAGCGAAAAAAAAGCTTTCACTTTTTGTACGAAAAACTCGATCGGGAGCCGAAAACTCATAATCCCCGTTTGATTCCTCGTGTATCTTCCGAGTGGAGGAATTTTATCCCGAAAGAGCGATAATCCGTGGGGGAGAAGAAGATTGAAAAAAGTATTGAACGTTCAATGAAAACAAATCGTCCGTGGCGAATTTCGTGATAAAATCCTCGAATAAAAAAGTTTTTTTTTTCTTTACTATCGACGAGAGCATGCAGAGAAATTAATAGAATCGATATATAGAAAAAAAATGAATTCTCCAAAAAAAATTGAAAAAGTTTGTGCCATAAAATATCATCGAATGAGTAAAAAAAACACACGAGATTGTCAAGCCAAAATTTAATGAAATTTTGATGGTACACTTGAGTAATACGATCAATTTTTAAAAATATTATATAGACAAAATTTTTTAACCTTCTATAAGACCCTTGTTAAAATAAGTTGCAATTTGAGAAAAAAATGTCAAGTGATGATTTTACGAGCAAACTGTTGAATAGACTGATGTCGGCGCGACTCGTACCTTTTACGATCCTTGAATGAAAAAAAAAAGAACGTCGCGATCGTAGGCGCGTGTGAATTCCATCGTCGTCTTTTTTCTCGCAAATTTCACGAGAGAATGAATGAGTCACGTGCTATCGCGTTGAATGAGTGAACGAGATACGCTCGATGGGAGACACTGAACTTTTATGAATGGAGGATTCTTCTTGACGTTTAACTCGCCGAATTGATGAAAAATATCACGTATCTTGGCTCGTTTGCCAACTCTGAGGCTAAAAAATCGAGCGACAGAGTCACGTTTTCCGTATCAAGAGAAGTAAAGCCATGCAGAGATGAGCTAGAAAGAGAGAGAGAGAGAGAGAGAAATAAGAGGGAGAGAAGAAAAAAAGCGAGAAGCAATGAAGACAGGTCAAAGATTCATCGTTCTCGTTTGTTTCTTATTTTTATTTTCATCTCCCGTCTCGAGAAATGAGCGAAGGTCCAGATGCGCGCGTGAACATCATCTCGGGACTCGAAGATTGCACTCTCTTCGTATATATAGTGACTTTTTCTCTCTCTCTCTCTCGCTCTTCTTCTTGGACAGGAAACGAGCAATTAAAAGGCCACCGCGACCCTTATCGCCGTCTCACTTCTCATTTCTCTCTTATTCGAGACTGCAATGCGTACTAATATTCCAAAAGGGAAAAAGACAGGGGACGAAAATTATTGCAACGTGCAATCCGCAATAAAGATTTTCTCTCCGCTTGTACCTTTGAGATACTTTCTTGCATACTGATTTTTTTTTTTCATTTATTTTATGAAACTATATATACATGTATTAATCTTTTTCTTCACTTTTTTTTACACACTTTTCCATCTCTTCTTTCTTTTATTAATCATTACTATTTCTATTAGTCTCTCAGCATGTTAAAACATCTCTCAAAGTTGATTTTATAAAATTTGTTTGCAAATTGTAGAGTCCTTGGACCGTAATTTGAACAATTACTTTGGGTGAACAGTGTGAAAAAAAATCTCTAGAGTCAAAGGGAAGATAATGAGAAAATGAAAATATGAGGGGAAAAAAAGCGAAGTAAAAAAAAGAAGCCCAGGTCGTATACGTGTGGAAGGAAAAGATGATCCTGAAGGATTCTTTTTGTGGAACAGCTGGCAGAGAAGTGTCTCGCGTGGCGTACACGCGCCGGCTCGGCGTCTAATTAGGTCGAGTCCTCGTTTGTTCTTTTTTCAGCCCCGTGTAAAGTTTTTCGTCTCTCTCGTGCTAACTCTCTTTCCCTCTCTATCTCACTCCTCGGTATTTTTTTTCTTCCTGGCAATTCTTTTCTCGCGTACAACTCGAAATAATTCCCGGAGGTCATTCGTTAACCTGGAAAGCTGGACGTGTGTACACTATGCGCGAGAATAAAGGGTGACGAGCCTCCGAAAAGATTTATTACATAAGTTTTTCCTTTCTGAGAAGTCGGCGTATCCTTTCTTTTCGTGTGCTAATGCTTATCACCATTTTTATTCATAAAGTGACAACTATGTGATTATTTTATATAGTTCTCCAAAATAATATTAGATTTTAATATATTGTTCATCCAAATCTTAAATATGTTCAATTTTACTATAAAAATATATATTTAGTACTTAAATAAGTGTAGTATGGTTATCAGTTTATTTTAGTAAAATCTATCATTATGACATTACTTTTAGAGTACATGTACATTTAAATAGAGTATATTTATTAATCGAAATAAAATTGAGATCAATAAACGTTAATTTGACCTGATAAAGTAAATGATTGTATAAATAACTAAATTACGATGAACCAAATATATTTGGTGTAATTTCAACGAAATTATCTCTCAGTGTGATAACAGTTCGTTCGGAGCTGATTTATGTAACGGAGGTGAATGATTAAGGATTATTGGCTCGGGACTAACCCGATAACCGCGCATTAGAGACCGAGACGTATTTGTGGTCCTCGAGCTTCCAAATGTTCATCATCATCCCCCAAATAAGCGTATATTGTGCGTACTTTCCTCCCTCCGGCTCTTTCTCTCATCTCGAAAGTGCGAGAATGGGAAATAAGACAGCGAACATGGAATTACATTATACAGGAGGGGAGGAATAATTGATGGGTTTCGATTGGCGACGCTTGAAAAATGTGTCGCGGAGCCCCAGCCTCTCTGTTACGCTCGGTATATACGCATTTTCTCTCCAAGAACAGATTTCCCCGCGATTATCCTCCCTCGTTCACTTCCCAACCCCCTTTTTTCACTCTTTTTTTTCTCGATAGAAAATCCTTCGCACCCTCGCGCTTCCAGAAATTCGAGCCTACACTCACCAAAATTATACCAATATTTTATTTAATTATTTTTTATTTATTTATTTAAATAAAAATTTAGTTTCATTAAAATTTACATTAAAATCGAATTTACACTCGAGGTCGGTTTGTGTTTTAGTTATTCCAAGCGGATTATTCTTACGTTTACAATCGTTCGAAATTGAATTCATAAATTTTAGTTGAGGCTCTTTGAATAATGTCAGAAAGGTTTTGAGAGTATATTGGTGTGTATCGAAAATTGATCGCGCCCGTCTAGTTCGAGGTTCTCGAGTTTCGAATACTTATAACTAATATGCTTATTTTGACCCCTTCTGCCTTCCGATCGGGCTGGGCACGAACACGGTAATAATGGTGTATTTGCCGTTTCGCACAATGCGGATCGTGGCCAAACGAGGATTTAAATAATGCGCGCATTAACGCAGCGAACTGAGCGAGGGAGCCGCCGACCATTTTCCATCCGTCCTGCAGGGGGTCCTTTTCTCCTCTCCTCTCTCGCTCTCTCTCTCTCTCCTTTTTCGGACACCTTTTCGCACTTACCCCTTCGATAAAGCCATTCTAAGCTAAACGTCAACCTTTTCTCTCCTGAATTTGTTACTCTTTAAAATTCACATTGGTATTTAGGAAAATTGGAAATAACTTATCAATCTTGTAATGTATTTTTCTGGATATTTTTTTATCTTGATTCCCTTGATAAAGTGAAATTCAAACGTGTCCAACGTAATCTCTCCTCTCTTTCTCCTTTTTCAGAGACCTTTTCGCACTTACCCCTTCGATAAAGCCATTCTAAGCTAAACGTCAACCTTTTCTCTCCTGAATTTGTTACTCTTTAAAATTCACATTGGTATTTATATCAATCTTGTATTGCATTTTTCTGGATACTTTTTGTCTTAATTTCCTTGATAAAGTGAAATTCAAACGTGTCCAATGTAATCTCTTCTCTCTTTCTCCTTTTTCAGAGACCTTTTCGCACTTACCCCCTCAATAAAGCCATTCAAAGCTAAACGTCAACCTTTTCCCTCCTGAATTTGTTACTCTATAAAATTCACATTTTGGTATTTAAAAAATAATTTAAACCCCATTTATCATCTTTTGGAAAATTGGAAATAATTTATCAATCTTGTATTGTATTTTTCTGAATATTTGTGATCTTCCGTTGATAAAATGAAATTAAAACGTGTCCAACGTAATAACGTAAACACGTGAAACGGTATATCAATTTTGTATCGTATTTTTCTGGACATTTTTGATCTTTCGTTGATAAAATGAAATTAAAACGTGTCCAACGTAATAACAAGCACGTGAAACGGTAAAAGTATATCAATTGCGCACTCAACGTTAAAATATTTTGGTCATATTTATAATACAATTATTATTCCGGTCCGTCGAGTGTCTGGCTTTTTGTCGTCCAATTAAAAAACCATATGGATAATCGCGTCGAATTGTCGGGGGTCGAATAAATTCCGGGGCATAACGAATGCAGAATGTAAGAGAGCAAATAAAAGAAAGATCGCGTGGGGTCGGACGTTCGGCGCGTGGCGAGATTTCGATCTCGAAAAGCGAGACTCCGTAATTTCCTAAAACTCTCCGCGACAGACAACATTTGCGTTTTTTTTTTACGTTTGTTGGTGGCTATCGTTGTCACGATGTCCGTGTTTCCGGGCACGGGGAGATTTAAGCGACGAGTCCACGGCGATTCTAATCGAGAGATCAATATCTCTGGGGGAGAACGAAAAATTGAGAAATAATAATAAAAATTCGGAATCTCCCAACGGAGAGTCATCTGGAGGATTTCCATAGAGAGATTCATTCAAAATTCAGAGTCGGATAGAAGGTTTTTTTTTACATATGCCATTTTTGTACACACAAGCGTCCATTCTTCTCTCCAATTTTGTTTTTACAACTTTTTCATACGTATATTTATTTTTTATACGAATTTCATTGAAGCTCGGAGAGACGATACAGAGAGCGATGCAAAAAAACATTCTCTTGGCTCGAGCACCGTAATTTATATAAAATGAGACACGAGAGAAAAATAGTCGAATGAAATATCAAAGAGATACAAAAGGAGAAAAGGCACCCCGGGGAGTTTTTCCAGCATCTCCCGAAAATTATCTCATTTCCCGGGGCTGCTCGGGCGCGTTAGAAATTCCTCGTGGAGGGTCGTGGAGGCTTCGCTGTTTGGAAGAAAATAATGGGGCACCGGTGGGAAAGAGTGCAACGCACTCGAGGAAATATCGGGCTCTCGCGTATCCGTCGTGCGTAGAGTGACAGAATGGAAATGAAAAATGAGTCACCCCTGCGGCTCTCGAATATCCGAAATAATCGAGCGACGCGGGACATCCAAGTATATAGCGCGCGTTTGTTTGTCCAGCAGAACGCTCGAGTGTCTCTCGAGCTAAAAACATCAATTCCTCCCCCTCCCTCAATACATATTTTTCCACTTTCTCTCCTCTCAACATATTTATGTTATTCCGCATCTCTTATTTTTCCGCTTTCTATACCTTTTGGTCGCCCGAATTTTCGTCCCCGTGGGTTGCGGAGAACGCGCCGCCGGCTCGAATAAAGTTCCTGGACTCGCTCTCGAGATGGAGAGTCCACCCTCGGAGAGGCGTGAATGCTCTCTTTGTCGAGATGCAAATGTCAACGGATCGACGCCAGTTTTTCTCGGATAAAAAAAAAAGAGCGAGTGATAGAACGCTCAGTCGTCGCCATTATTCAAAATGTCCCCGAGTACAATGGCTCGAGGCTCTTCATAATAATAGTAAATGAGCGGAGAAATATGGCGAGTCTATGCAAATTATTCACCCTTCGACGTTATATACGCACTTTCCTTCCGAAATACACACGCCGACACTATCGATGCTGTCTATTCTCTCCTCTTTTTTTTTTCTCGACGACATATGGAGAGTTTTATTTTGCAATATTTCAACAATTACTTTTTTATTTATTTATTTATTTTTAATGTAGATGAAAAAATTAGTTTCATTATTTTCTCATTCTGACTTCTCGGATTCAAAATGTCGAGGATAAATATCGGATGAAGGCTTTTTTTTATTTGCATTTATCCTCCGGTGAGCAGAAAAAAGAGAGCGTTTGCCCTTCTCATTTTCGTCTGTGTTTACACACGTTTGAGAGAAGCTGCAGAGAAAAAAAAGAAGTTCACTGCACAGATGCACTTTTTTAGGTGATAAAAAAAGTGTGTTTACAAATCTGGAGAGTCAGGTATCCTGAGTAAAAAAATTTTTATGTTCAAAATCGATGATTTTAACGCATAAAAATATTTTTTTTATACTTAACAAGTATAAATAAAAATATGCAAGGATGTTTTATACTTATATAAAGGAAAGTAAAAAACATATTTGCAATTTTTCAAAACGAAGGTAGAAAAGTTTTTCACAAACGTTGATTTTATTAGTAAAATTTGCAAGTCTCGCAGATTTAAATTTAGCAATTCAAAATCGACGTGGGCAGAGATGAATTGAAATTCGATGCTCGCGTGTACATGGAAGTGGAAAAAAATCTGGAAAATACGGGTGATCGAGAGCGCAGAGGAATGAGGAGCAATTGTCGAATGGAATAATTGAGATGCATATGCACCGGAATAAAATATGTTTTTATCAAGCCCTCGAAGCCCTGCTGTCGGGCGATTACGCATGTGTTGCTCCTCGAACATTATTCCGAAAATCATATTCGTAAATATGGGAGAGCCTTCGTACTTATGAAATATATGTATTGAGGGAGAGAGAGAGAGAGAAAGCGAGTGAATGGAGACGATCCATGCGTCTAGCTCAAAATGCAGAATATTCCAGCTCAAGGGTAACATATGCTTTTATCCCTCCCTCTCTCCATTTTTCTCCCGTGCTCACGACACTGCGCATATATCACGTCGTTGTCAACCCCTCGACAACTGATCCCCCAAAATTACGAGTGCCTCTCTGTTTATTATTTTCTCTCTTTCTTTTTTTTCATATTTCTCTTCCTCTCTCTCTCTCTCTCTCTCTCACGTTATGTATTTTCTCTCTTTCTCCGACATACGTTACTTTTCCCTTTCGGCCATCGAAATGTTCTCTCGCTCTTTCTATTTTTTTTCTCTCTCTCTCTCTCTCCACTCTTTCCTCCCTGTGCAGTTCTTTAACTCCATCTCTCTCGCGAACACTGCCCAAACGATTCCCCTCGACTCTTTTTAACACAAACAACGACCACAGCCGAGGAACACCCCTTTGTGCACCTTCAACAGTCCAGTGGCATGCAAAAATGTATTTCCCTTTTCTCATTCTCTCTTTTTACGTCTCATTGACACTCAATGGGGATTCTGTTTGTTTGCACGAGAACGCGTCTCTTACTGTCCTCCAAATTGCGCCTCTTTCAACTTTTCTCATCTGCTGGAAAAATACACTCTCATTATTTCGTTATTACTGGACCGCACTTTTTTTTCTATTATAATATACATATATATTTTCTATTTTATGGAATTTTTCATACCGAACTGAATTCATACTGGACGATAAACAACCTTTTTTTTGTTAACGGAATTACACATAGAATATATGTATATTTATAGCATTAGTTAAAAAATAATTAGTGAATTATTAATTCATTGAAATGACGAGGAACGGATAAAAAAGATACTGATTTGGTCTCGCTCGTTCTTATGCGGTATTGAGAAACGATAAGAAAATCGTAGGAACAACAATTCCGATTAAAAGTGCAAGTTTATTAAATCGTCGGTTCTCACATGTTGCTTGAGACTATTATTCGTGAAATTCAAGATAAGGGACAACAATGAACTCGTTAATGTTGGCGTGCCGCGCACTTCTCGGAGAGACGCCAATCGCGTATTCTCAACGTGTTACCCGCATCGAAGATTCCTTTCTTACTCTCGCTCTTTCCCTCCCTCTTTCTCTCTCGTGCCAAGGCGATAAGAACACCGCCCCGAGGCTGCGTCAGACTTAGCGAGAAACTCGCCAACTTTATCTTCACTCCCCCTTTCGCTTTCGAACAATTATACCGTTTTTTTTTCACTCGTAATTTATTTGACACAAATTTGAATGTACAATGTATTTAATGTGTTTTCATTTGAAAGAAAATCCTCTCACGGATAACTTTTGGTTAAGTTTTGTAATTTGTTTTTATTTCGTGAGACATCTCCTTTATTTCTCGAATGCTCTTTAATGATAATAAAAAGTAATTTGAAATAAATATTAATAAGATAACAAACCGAAAAATTGAAGCTAATAAAGTCAATGAATTATTCTGTTTTTTTTTCACTCGTAATTTATTTGATACAAATTTGAATGTACAATGTATTTAATATGTTTTCTTTTGAAAGAAAATCCTCTCACGGATAACTTTTGGTTAAAAGTTTTGTAATTTGTTTTTATTTCGTGAGACATCTCTTTTATTTCTCGAATGCGCTTTTATGATAATAAAAAGTAATTTGAATTAAATATTAATAAGATAACAACCGAAAAATTGAAGCTAATAAAGTCGATGAATTATTCTGTTTTTTTTTCACTCGTAATTTATTTGATACAAATTTGAATCTACAATGTATTTAATATGTTTTCTTTTGATAGAAAATCCTCTCACGGATAACTTTTGGTTAAAAGTTGTGTAATTTGTTTTTATTTCGTAAGACATCTCTTTTATTTCTCGAACGCGCTTTTATGATAAAAAGAAAACTAATTTGAAATAAATACTAATAAGATAAAAACCGAAAAATTGAAAAGCTAATAAAGTCAATGAATACTCTTTTCAATAGCAAAAAAAATTTCATAAACTGAGCATATGTTGTACCGAGTAAAGAGAAAAGGTAATTGAAAATGAAACGAATGAATAATAAGTGAAAATAAGGTAATTAAAAGTGGAATGAATAGAACGAGAATTGGAAACTTTTGACTGCGAAAATGAAAGAATAAGGGAGTGGAGAAGATCCAGGGGTGGTCCCCTCCCGTTTTTGCGATAGCGCGTTTGATTTATCGTTTCGAGAATTCAGTCAATGGGCCAGCAATGAAGTTGTCCTGATTGTCGCATACGCGTACGCGCATTATATTCGGAGAAGAAAAAAGCGAGAGAAAGGGGAGAATCGGGGTGCGTGCATGTGCTTCGATCATTATCGTCATATTCCAAAGAGAGCGAAGAGCGTAAAAGAGAGAGAGAGAGAGAAAAAAAAAAACGAGAAATCCGTGTTGTGGCGTTGGTGAATCGATCGAATCGGCCAATTCTCGGGGGACGAAAAAAAGCAGGAACATTCCGATCAATCGATCGATCGTTAGCAGTCCGTTTATATATTTTTTTTTCGAATCGCGCGAAATCGGGCGTGGCCGGGACGGGAGAGCACAAAAAATCATCCGGCAGCAGATCTATATATGAGGATATTAAAAAAAAAATGAAATGCGGAGGAAAGAAAGAACTCGCGCTATTCCGCGATCCATCATCCTTCCTCTCTTGGACGTATTTAACATATTCATGCGTGACGTGCGTCGCGTCGCGGGGAAAATCGAGCGACGGAGACAGAAAAATTAAAAAAAAAACGACCGGACGAAGAAAAATGTACGCATATGCAACGGGACATCTGTCCATCAAAATAATTTTCTTATTCCTCTCATTGAAACTATCGGCATCCCCTTTAACCGGAAGGTCACTAAAAAAATACCAGAAAGAAAGAAAACTCGACGAAAAAGGTGGAAAAAAAATTATAAAAATGATACTTCATTTGTATCATTTTTAAAAATGACTCATTGGGTATTGTTATGGAGAAAATTATCGAACGAAATTGAATAAATGGCACGTATCAGTCCCGATGAAATGAATAATACTGCGAATAAAACTGATGTCTATTCTTCTTTTTTTTTATTATACATTTTTCCCGATATGAAAATGACGTATCTGTACTTCTCTTTAGAATTTCTTGTTCGTTTTTAAGATTTCATTTGATCAGACTTTTCAAAAAACTAATCGCTTATTTGAATTTTTCAATATAGATTATTGAATTTGGCCCCTAATAGGTATAGCATTTTCATTATCTGCGGAAAATTTTCGATCAAATATGTTCTTAAAAACAAGAAAAAATTCTTCTAATTATGTAAATCTTTGGTTGGGAGTTGGTCCAACAATCAATTTTTTGGTTTCAATACTTTTTTTAGTGCAATGTTTTTTTAACGTGTAAATTATAGTAAAAAATCGATGTGTACGCAAGGTTAAAAAAACTTTTTTAAAATCGATTCTAAAGCCTGATGGTATTTTTTTTCGTCGATGAAATGTCGAAGATGTCGACTTGACAGATTACGCACGTGCGGATTAATCACGTGTCAGATATATTTCCGTATAACGTGCGAAAAATGCATTTTTTTTTATGGAAGCTGATTATTCGGACCTTTTTGACGTATGGACATGACAGCTATTTAATATCGGGAGACGGGAATGTTAGAGCATTGATAATAAGGGAAATTCGATCGGTGGGGGATAAGTGGAAGATTAAACGTCACGCGGCGTGTGTGCCAACGTCATACCCGGCTGTGAACAGTTTGGACCGATTACACGTTGTGGTAAACAGCATTGTTGTGGTTTACGCGATTCAGGAACGTTGACAATTTCAGCACTTACGATAATTCGTGGATTTATGTTCGTGGTACACTCCCAAAAAAAAGGTTTTATTGATCCAACGAAATTTGATTAAATTCAACCAAATTTTGACGGTCATGAGCAGTAAAACTTACATGTTTGGATAATTGATTTTTTATTCGTCTGAAAATTTCCCCGTCTGTATATATACGGTCAGAAAGGGTATTCTTGTGAAACGTAATGATCCTCATCGAACTGTCGCTCATTTTCCCACGCTTAAATAAATTTAAACAATTCATCCCAAGTTATAATTTTTTTTTTCGCAGAAAGACAATTCCGCGAAGGGAAAAACAGGCTCGCAATTTAACGGAGCTTAAAAGGCTGGAGAGGAAAAAATTGAATGAAAAAAAATGTGGGCTGTACGAATGAGAGCATGAAAATAAAAAAGCTTTCACCAGAGTCAGGGAACGAGAGAGCGAGCGAGAGAGAGTGAGATGGGAAACGCGGCTGGTTTAAAAAAGAAAAAAAGAGGAGCAGCTTCAGTTCCTCTCCAGTTTATTTTAATCTTCCGCGCCTCTTTAATTGTACGTTATTAAATTTCCCGTTGCCCGATCCGTATCAAGAGACACGGAAGGAAAAATGACGATAATGATGACTTTAACAATAATTATAATTACAATGAGTAATAAATGATAATAATGATAAGAGTCGCAATTCTTGTATCTATATTAAAAAAGACACGAGGCCTCTAATCGATTCATCGGAATAGAGCGTGTATTATGCGGAGCGCCCTATAAAGCTAATTTCGTCAAGAGAAAGGTAAGACATTGAAAATTGAAA
>JAPYYW010004752.1:0-16372 GCA_030522545.1 Cremastinae sp. A BG-2022a
AGAGCGCGGAGCGTCCGCTTAGTGGGGGTACCATATATATAGACAAAAATCTTCCCCTTGGGGGCTTTACCGTTCTTATTGAGAGGTCGTACTGTACTTTCATCTATGTGTATTCAAAGTTACAGAGGAATTGTAAGAAAATTAATTTTTTTGGGAACATCCTTAAGGATGTTTGAGTCTGTACAGCAAAAAATTGAGAGTTTTACAGCGTTTTCCGTTCATGTAATGTCGTTTGAGAATATTTTATTAAGAAAAATTACTGCAAATTAAGGGAAGAAAACCATATTCGAAATTCAACCTCATTCAAAAATTGCACAAAAAAATGATGAAATTTTTTTGAAAAATTATATGAAGCTTTTTTTATTCCAAACGAAGGTCAGTGCAAAATTTCGCTTAAGGTGTGATATGGCCATGGCAGTAAATGCACAAATTTTCGTCTTATAATTAGTTTTTCTCACGTATAAAGTGGTTTTGCGAGTAAAAGTCCATTAAGAAAAGTTTTTACGAATTGGTTAAAGAACAACATACTCGAAATACAAGGTCATTCAAGGTGACATGTGCTTGCAATGTAATTAACAAAATTTCAAAAAAAAATTTAGTTCCGACTTGAGAATAAAACTAAACAAAGCTTCTTCAATGTTGTATAAAAATGAGGGCAAAATTTTAGAAAGCTTAACCTTGTAGAAGTTGAGATATTTATTGTTGAAGATTGCAATATTTAACATACGCTCTTATGGAAGAATGCAAAAAAAATGTGATTTTTACCAATAAATATCTCGACTTCTGCATCGTGAAACCTCCTAAAAATTAACACACATATGTGCATAGGACGTTAAAGAAAATTTATGGAAAATGTTAATAAAATTTGAACTAAATGATACAATTGTGCAATTACCTTAAATTAGGAACTTCGTTACTTGAATATTTATTGTACATAATTGCGGCTTAAAATACGTGCCCTTAAGGGAAGGTACAGAAAATAGTCATTTTTGACAATTAATATTTTTTGAAGATGTTATTTAATGTTATGAACAATTTTCAATAATTTTCCACTATTTTCTGTTTTGAACACAATATCCTTAAGTGACATACCTAATGTGTCTTAAATTTATTGAATTTTCAATGATCATAATTTTAATATTGTTTTTTATAAAAAATTAACGTCCTCATTTTGATGAATATATGAAAAACAAAACACGTCGTTGCTAAATTTATTTCATGCTTAATATATCAACAGATTAGACAATAAAAGTTACAAATTCGAAAAAGTTTTGCTACATTTAAGAATTATTTAGTTTTGAAATAATGCTGTTTATGAAAATTGTTTAAAAAGTATACTCACACTGTCAGTTGATATTAAAATTAACAGTAAAAAATTTATCTGATTTACAGCAAGTAACTAACTAACAAAACTATAAACACCGATTGTCAGAGAAACATATTACTATAAAAAGTATAATAAACACACTGATTAGTATACATCTAAATATTTCATATTTCATTTTTGTCCTAAAGATATATTTCATCAAAAATATATCAAGTTAATAATTATAGTGTGTCACTTTTTAGTAAAATCTACTATAACGTCGTTTTTATCCGAGTACACAAAAAGTATGAAATATCCTCGAAATTGGGGCTTCTCTTCTCCTCGTAAAGATTCTGCTTCAGAAACTTCATCGCGAATAAATTTGGGAGGAAAAAAAATGTAATTAAGACTGACATAGTTATACTGATATTGCACAATTTACATCAGAGAAAGATAAAAGAGAGAGAGAGAGAGAGGAAAAGGGTACAAGATAAACGCAGCAACGAGAAGGATTTATCAATTGTGGTTTTTCCATATATGAAAAAGCGTTGTGAAAGGTATATACGTTGGTAGAAATAATGTGAGTAATAATGGTACGTCGACGGTTTTTACTGTGGGAACTCGAGAGTAGAACGTTCGCGAAATGTGGGTGGGTCTTGCTTCGTACGAATTATATATATACGTATAAATCTCCACGTTCTCATAAATTAAAATGAAGAACAAAAAAGGCGTAACGAAAATTACTCTAACGTGGTAAATTATCTGCTCGCGAGGTCCTGTTGCTTCCGAACGATCGATACATGCACGGCATCAGGAACACGAAATTGAATCCATGGGCTTTTTCGCATTAAATTGAATATTCGTCAGCTAGTATTAAAAAAGTTTTTTTTTATTAGTTGGTATAAAAAAAAGTTTTAAAGAAAAAAGTCTAAAAAAAAATTATTTGAGCTTGTGCTTTAAGTTAAATTTTTTTTTACAATTTTTTTGAAAATTTTATTCGACCTGGATTTAAAAAAAAAGCTATATCACTATTGTTCTCAAAATGTTTCATTAGTATAATAATTTAGTTTTTTGAAATTTGTAGAAAACATTTGATTTGGAATAAAGGAGTACGATTTACTCAGTGTTAGAAATAAAGATTTTTAAACATAAATGTCAACTATAGACAACGGGCAAAACATCCTTTTTTTGGACTGGGACATTTCCAAGCGTACAATCCCAGGAAAATAAAATTCTCTTTTAAACGTAATTTTTTATAACTAGATATTCTTAATGAAGCACTTTTATAATTTTATTTAGTCATTTTTAAAGGCTTAAGAATGTTTAGAAATTACACGTAATAAATACTTGTTTTTGATATACTTTTAAAAAAAAATATAGCAAAGGAATACAGATAAGGTGGGGGTAATTATTACTTTAGTGACTTTTCTGAAAATCGACCACTGAATTTTTTTCTGTGATATTTCATTTTATTTAGTTATAAAAAATAATATTATGAAGCTGGAAGGAGATTTCCTATATACAATTAATATTTTTTCATTAATAATAAAAAACTAAAAAGATAAATTCTTGGATTTTTAATTTCTAATCTTTAATTTAAAAAAAACGAGGAAACTGATTCGAAAGCCATATATTTTGGAAGTAAAAAGAAATTTTAAGAGAAATAAAAATAATAATAACCCTTGTTATACATTTAATAAGAAAAGTTAATAAACTTTTACTTCCACTGCACTGTATCACAATAGTATAGATTTTATTATAAAATTATACAACTCCATTAATTATTTTAGAACCAAATATATATTCTTATATAATAAAACCAAGCATATAATTACTTTTGAAATAAATAAGTATAAATTTAACTTTTACTTAAAAATACCATATTTTTCCATATTTACCATATTTTTCTCATATTATCCCTATATACGTTCAAGTGTTGTCAAGTTCCATGAAGAATTGTTGCAAAATATGGAATTTTTTGAAAAACGATACGCCTTTTTTTAAGGGAATAAGTATAGATAATGTGACAGAGGCTAAAAATCGACGGTTTATCAATTTCGAGCAGAATGCCTTGTGCAAGTTCTTATATGTGGTATATATAATATAGGAGGAAGAAGAGAAAAGCACCCCGTGGTGAAAGAGTGCCGTGTGTCTTGCGGTGAGAGAAAGACGATGACACGCGGTGGCCCGGTTTCTTCCATCGTGGAATTTACAGCCTCTTTTTTTTCCCCTTCGCTCCCTCTCCCCCTCCCCCCTTCCCCTCCGTGGTCATTTGAATAATTTTTATCGCTCGCTGCTTCGGTTGAAACCATTGTCTTGTAAAGAGTGTCTTGAAATATGGAGGCAGATACAACGCGAAGCTCTCGCGTTTCACCCACGATTTTTCCTCTCTCTCTCTCTCTTGTCTCTTTTCTCTCTTTTCGCTCTTTCTTCTCACTTTCCCTGTACCCCTCGCCTTTTCCCTCTTCCACTTGTTCCTCATTCTCCCTTTTTTCCACATTTTCAATTTTTTCCTTCATTATTTTTATCCTGATTTTTTCTTCCCCCCTACCCTTCCTCGCGGTTGTTATGATCGCTAGATAAAAGAGACGCTATAGTTTGTGCAATTTCATCGTCGAACTCTTTTTCCGATAATTTTCATGTACTTATCATTCAATTATCGGAATCACCCGATGGGGAAACTTTTTTGAGCGGGAACAAAAAAGAAAAACATCGAAGTATTCCAACTCGAATGAAAGTTTGCTATCGTAAATCTTTGCGAAACGTGAAAAGTCACAGACGATGCGAACGAAATGAAATATATAATGCGCATGCAAAAAAGAACTCTCTAAGGTGGTACTTATGGGGATGAAATAATTTTTTGAATTATAATATAATATAATAATTGAACATGTAAAATTCAAGATATCTTTTGGTTGAATATGATAATTTTTTGTAGCTTATTTTTTGTAGCTATATTCCAGAGGAATATATGAAAAAACTGTTGAAAGTAGCCATGGTGGATGAAAAGAAATAATAGAAAAATTGAATCACGTTCAACCTTTATTTTTTGCAAACAACATCAGATATAGTACATTTTATTTGCTACGTGCTTGATTAAAAAAAAATTATTTCACTGAAGCATTTATGACATTTAAGTTGCATGAAACTATATGTTTTGTGATATAACCTTCTGTCTGAATGAACAATAAAAAATATAAAATACATTTGCAAAAAATGCAAATATTGTACCATACAGTTTTTGGAAATAATATATTAAATTTTCCTTTTTGACATCAATTTTTTTTCTAAACAGCGATCAGAATGTCAACTGTGACTGCTAGAAATGACTGTACTTTCCTGTCAAAATTTGTCAGTTACTTCACTTGGCAGTATTTTTATATCTTAAATATTACTACTCATTTATTTATTATTTCTGTCAGTAGTACGAATTTTTCTATAAATGTATCGTTAACATATCATTTGTATCCTTTCGTTGATAAAATAATTAAACTCCGACAAGTGAAAATGTTAACTCAGTGTAATTGCCATAGTTAATTGAGAGCTCAATAACAAATCTTGAATACAATGATAGTCTTAAAAAAATTACATGAGCTTTTTTTAAATCGTGAAAAAAAATATTGTTTTCAGCAGCATGTTTCCTATACTTTTAAAGTATTTTTAAATAACTTGATATTAATCAAAAACTTGACTTATGGTTTTTCTTCCGGATTACTATAATTCTTCAAATTAAAAAAAAAGTAAAAAAGTATGTATACAATAAATTAAATTTATTTCGAATTTTAAAAAAGTCATAAATTTTAACGAAAATTCACGATGAAAAAAGAATCGCCTGACGATGCATCACACGTGTATGCACATCAATATTCAGCATCATTGCTTACCTTGTAGTTCACAAAATTGACGTTGAAGTTCGGATTATCCTGGAGAAAATGTTTAACCTCGAGGGTGTTCCCTTTGCTTATCTGGTCGAGAAAGTATTTCTGGTCTTCCTCGAGTTGCGGTAGAAATACACCGGGAATCTGTACAAATCCGAATAGCCAATATTTTTCAAGAGCCCTCGACTCAGTTTTTCTCTTTAACCTACAAAAATGTTGGTGGAATTTTTCATCTCTCACACTGTCCGTTTCGTCGTTCTCCTCCTCCTCCTCCTCCTCTAAGATGTTTTCTGGCTCTTCCTCCGGTATCTCTGGCTCTTCCATATTTAATTATCGATTTCTTCGATTCGAAATATATCCCGATTGTATATTCACTCGCAACATGCAATTGAACCACCGAAGAATAAATTAAAACTTGTCTTTTTTTTTGACGCAACGACCTGAACGTTTCTCAAATGTGTTATAGAAATTATGGGAGAGGAGAGAACAAATAATTCAATTTCGGTAATATTCTTTTTTTTCTCATTGTATAATTCAATTTATCGTCGGTATATACATAATTTATAATTTGTTGTTGTGCTACGTACAAATAATGATAATAAAATAATAATATTAATAAGGAATAGATAAAAAGGTAATAGATAATTCGACAATGTATATGCATACATATATAATAATGAAATGTATTATTTGACGTATAACTTAATATTTGTTAAAATAATTAATACATTACTATAGGATAGACGAGTTTTTCCTTTATTGAAATTTAAGTTTTTTTTTTAATTTTAAATAAAACTCGACGTCAGTATTCCTTTGCCATCTCTCTTCCAGCATAACTACATATTTTCTCAACCAATCGCGACGAATGATAAATTACGACTATACGCGATTACAATAAATCCCTTAGGCGATAATTACTCGTGAAAAAAAAAACGTATCGATTCGTTCTTAAATTTATTTACTATACAGTGACGAATCCGTCGGTCGATCGAATCCCTCCGGACACTTGATAAATAATAATCGATAAACAAAATATATATTCATAAATTTATACCTGTATCGAATAAAATAAAACGACTCTTTTGTTACAGCACGGGGGTGAGTGGATTTTATTTACAACGGGAGCTTCGAGGCGAGTCATCGCTGCGGTGAGTCAAGAACACGAATTTTGAGATTTTTTTTTCTTCATTCGAATCGTCATTAATCCTGCGTCGATTTAATTCGAAATTCGTGCCGGCGAATTTGAAAAATTCAGGGCGTTATCGGCAAACGCTGTCGAAGCTCCGCGAACGAACGATTCGCAGAGAGAAAGTGATTAATTTAATATTAGTTTCACCTTCTCTTTGCAAAGTCGACGATTGCGATTTACAATGTCTAAATAATAAAAACGTCGTTATTATTCACGAAGAATAACGAGGGTGCTTAACGTACACGCTATTATCTAAGAAAGCTTCGATTCTCCCCGGAGAAAAAAATACAAGAAGCGCGTCGCTCGATTGGCAGGCGACTCGAGACTCAATCGGAGCGCGATAAAAAAATAAATAAAGTATATCTTTTTTTATTTATTTATTTCTTATTCCATTCTTTCAACGGTTATCTCGACACTGGTCAACGTCGACCCTCTATCCTCGCTCGTATATCGATTCTTTCGTTTTTAAATAAAACAATAAATGTTGCTTCTTTAAACGGAGGTCAAATATCGATTGTGCACCGGGCTAAAAAGAGTACAATCTTTCATTTTTTTACATTAAATTACGGCGGCAGCGTCTTGGACGAACAAAAAAAAACACACACACACGCAGGACTCGTTCCGTCTCTGAAAATTTCTTCGCGACGGGAAAATAACGTTTTATTAGGGGAAGAATTTATTGGCGATGGTCTCGATGATCTGACTTTTGAGAAAATTATTTGGCGTCTCGTTCAATCGATCTCGATTTGTTATCATTGGGCGTAGCTTGAAATTTCACGCTGATGGAACGGAGCAGGAATTCCGATGGGGAAGAGGCAACGATGATACTAAAAAAATGTGAAAGAGAGAGAGAGAGAGACGACGAGAATATCGGGACTGTCAAATAACGGCGGAAATTCGTCTTTGTAAAATCCGGTGCGCGGCGCTAATATTCATAAATGTGGGCTGATGGGTGGGAGTTGGCAGTGTGAGGGACACAATATCGCGCGAGTGCCTCTTTGAGTGAATTCGAGACGATGGCTCGGAGCGCGTTGCAAGCCCATTTTCTACGTCGTTTGCACGCGAGCAATCTTCTCATACATATGTACATGTATAATAAAACAATATTCTTCCCTCAGTGAGAAGAAAAAGGACGAGGAAATAAAGGAATTGAGGAATAAAGGAAAAGAATAACTTTGCTCAGAGTACAAGATTTTCGTCACTATTTTATCGCGATTTTCTCGGTCCCTCGCTAAAAACAGAAAAAGACTTCGTCCAAAATTACTGTAATACTATAGGTTCATATACATTGCATGAATATATATATATATATACTTTTTTTTCTTTTGTCATTATTTACGAGTATTTATATATATATTTATTAGGGTGATTCAAAGAAACATTTTTTTTCTTTTTTTTCGCGGAAACAGGTTAGAAAGTTTTATTTATACGTGAAAAGAAGCCTGTACAAATTCGAGCTCTTTACAAAGATATTAACAGGGGGCGCATCGCACTTTTCGATTTTTCATAAGATTTACATGGGAACAGTTACGTTATCTCTGCTGTCAGATTTTTGTAGCTACCTAACGATACATCGGGCAAATAAGTTCTAACATAGTTTTGTAGGAAATTGAACGCTCTACAAAAAAGTTCTCTTGTGAATTTTTCGTTAATCTCACCATTTCGAAGATATTCGAGGTCAAAGTTGGAAAAATTGAAAAAATCATTATTTTTGCATTAGAAATCACTAAGTAATAAGCAGAATAAAATGGGTAATATATATTTTTTTAGGAAATTGAGTGATCTTGAAAAACGGTCTCATGCTTTTAGTCGATTAGATGAAGCATTAAGATATTCGTATCTAAAGTACAATGTTAATTGGTTTTCATACATTTTCCTGAAATTTTAATATTCAACTTTAGATACGAATATTTTCTCAACGCTTCAACTGATCGACTAAACACAAGAGACCATTTTTGAAGATCACTCAATTTCCTATTAAAAAAATGTATTGCCCATTTTATTCTGATTACTACTTAGTGATTTATGATTAAAAAATACTGATTTTTTCCATTTTTCCAACATTGAAATGGTGAGATCAACAAAAAATTCACAAGAGAACTTTTTTGTAGAGCTTTCAATTTCCTATCAAAATATGTTAGGACTTATTTGTCTGATGTATCGTTAGGCAGTTACTAAAATCTGACAGAGAAAACGTAACGCGCCCTCTTTTAATATTTTTCTAAAGATCTCAAATTCGGCTTCTTTTTACGTATAAATAAAACTTTCAAACCTGCTTCCGCGAAAAAAAGAGAAAAAAAAGTTTTCTCTTCGAATCACCCTAATATTTAAGTAGATCAGAGATAACATTGATGATCCTGGCGTCAAGCTTTATACACTTTATCATTAAATAGAACAAAAAATCTCTTCCCCTTGAAAATTCCTCATTCCGCCAACGAATCGAATCTCGCTCGTGAAAAACGAGCGATCAAGGTTTTCGTGTCATTATCTATACACATACGTATATCTACATGAATTTTAACCTCATTTAAATAGGTGTGTACGAATGTGTGTGTGTGTGTGTGTGTTTCCCGTTATTTTTAAGTTCGTTTACTTTTTTCATAATTTAAGGCTAACGGTTAGACGGGGGAGGCACGACGCTAGGCGTAGAGCATCTTTTCCGGAAGTACGTAAATAGCGAAGGTGTAGAGGAAGGAGGCGTACCAATGTACGCCCTGGTCAGGCTCGTCGGGATTTCCTCTGTCGTCGTAACTGGTGACGAAGCTCCTGGTAGTCGGGGTGTCTTGGTGGGCCCCGAATTGGTTGAAATGGAGGTTAAAATTTCTCGTTAAATGCCTCGCGATGGCGGTCAGGGCGGACTCGGCGCTCTTGTAGAGCCTGAGGGGGAAAAATGCGAGATGGGCGAGAGTCTGGCTGTCGACGATCGCGTAGCACGAGGCGACGACGTTGTCGACGATTACGGTGCCCTCCCTCGTCAGCGGGGCGTAAACGCCCTCGCGGAGAACGAGCCGGGTCCCGACGACGCTGTCCCAGTGCAAGCGCCCGGACGGCGAGCCCGATATCTCGTTCGTCTCCTCGACGGCGTCGTCCCTGACGAGGATCCGGTCGCCGGGTTTTACCGTCGCGGCGAACACGTCCCTGCCCCCGGCCTCGATCGGCACGAGGTGCGCCGGCGTCAGGGTCAACCTTCGACCCGACTCCGTCGTCAGCTCGACGAACTGACGCCTCTCCGTCCTCGAACGGTCCATGAAGGCGATAACCTCGCTGTACACTATCTCCCCTCTCGAATCGACCGACGCGACCTTTTCACCGATCTTCAGATCCTCGATCCTCTTCTCCTCTCCCTTCTCCGTCGTCACGACGCTCTCGCTCGGGAAACAACCTCCCGACTTTCCGACTGACGACGATTCTGTAATTATATTCGCAAAACGTTTCAAATTAGAGATACATATATTTCATTGGGCGGTTTTTTTTTAGATAATATTATATAAAGTCTAGATAAATTTTAGATGTGTGTCTAAAGTTTATTGGCATAAGGTAATAAACATTCTAATAGTTATAGACAGTTAAGACGATGCCGCAGATCCCAGGCAGTTGGAAAACGCGATTGGTTCAAACTTCTTTAATTTTTTGTCAATGAGAATAATATTTGTTTAGCCCACGCAGGTTAATGGCAAAAATCGGCTGATCTTTGGATTTTGACGAAATATCAATAGTTTGTAAGTTTGAGCAAATCGCGTTTTGTGTCACGTGGTACATCTACGGCATCACCTTAAGGGTTTTCTCACTTTATCTTTATTTAAGGGAAAACGTCAGTCCAATGACGTATATTAAAAATACAGAGAAGGTCTTGTAAATTTTTTTCAATATACACTAATGTATCCTGAAGCCGAGAAAAAAAAATTGACGTGATTCACCGGCCTGTTTTTTAGCATATTTTTTTAAAAATAACATTTTGACACTATATATCGATTTTATGAAGACACCTAAATACACCTGTCAAATTGATATTTAGAATGCAGAGAAAAATTTAATTATGCATTTAAGTTGACTAATCATTAACAGATATTCGATCGTTTTTTTTAAATTAATGATAAAGTGACAGAAAAAAGGATATTCCAGCTTGCGGCAGGCGCCATGTCTAGAACCGTGAAATCGCTATTGTGTGATGGCTAAAAAAATATTTCATTGGCAAATGCCAATTTATTTATAAGTTTGGTCTATCTAATTTTTTTTCTCAGGTTGGCTAAAAGCGTCAGCACCTTTGAATTTTCCCTCCGCCTACTTCACATCTCAAAGCCCTGACGTTCTCCCTTAAAGAATGTTCAAACGAAAAAATCTGCTTCTTATTCACATCTATATAAATTATATTGTCTGATATTTTAGCAATTTAAAACTCATTTTATGTGTTAATTTTAGTTCTAGTAAATAATACTTGAACGTTTGAATATGTAGAATGCTCCAATAGTTGGATAGAAAATCTACCTTGTATCTAGGCCAAAGGTGAAAAAAGCACAGAATGTCACATTTTTCTTTTAGAAGCAAGAATATTTTTCGTGTAGTTCTAAAATTAAACCATTGAAATAATAAAATAATTTTCAATACCAATTTCACTATTGGCACATATCTGCTTATTAAAACGTTTGACCACTCGTTTTTCATAAACATTATGTGCGTAGATTAATAATCCATAATATGTGTGTTCGAGATTGTTATAAAGTCAGGTTGCATAATAATTCGTACGTAAAATATAAAGTATATAGATTTCTTATTTTAAATATTTAAAAAGTACACTGAGAAAAAAGTTTGGTTGAATCAACTGAACGGGCGGACACGGAGGGCGGAAGAAAGATTTAGTTAATTTAACATGATATTTTTTAAATTCAACCAAACATTTATTTCCGTGTCTAAAACAAAAGGCTCAGAAACAAAAATTTAGTTGAATTAAATAAATATGTTAAATTAACTAAATATTTCTTTCACCCTCCATGACCCACCGTTTAGTTGATTCAACCAAACCTCTTTTCTCAGTGTAGAATAAATTATAAATATACGTATACCCTTAGATTTTCAAGGCACACGTTTACCTCATTCTCTTATTTTTATAGGGAAGAGATCGTTTTTTTTTCAAGGGACATTCTTCTTTTGATGGATCGATAGTTAAATATAATTTTCGATACGCTCCTTTCTTTTCCCGCGCTGGAATTTATTTTCGCTCGTGCGCTCCGTTACGTGCGCGAATGGATTTCGAAACATATACATCGAAGACAATCGGATCCTCTCGATCAGGTAATCGGATCCCCCCGAGGTGTCTTCGAGACTCGCGGCTGCCTTTAAAGTATTTTCGGACAGAGAGAGAGAAAGAGAGAGAGAGAGAGAGAGAGAGAGAGAGAGAGAGAGAGAGAGAGAGACAGAGAAAAAAATACGTAAATATATATGTAGGAGTGTCTCAGAGAACGAGAAGGTGGTGACGCAAACGAAAGCGGACAACTTTTTGTGCGCGAGATCTCTCACCGTGGGAAATTTGACTATACATATATGTCGTAGAATTTGGTGACAAAAGGGCGAAACTCCTGGCAGAGCGTGTGCTTAATCGTGCTCAATATTATTCACGACCGAGTCGACAGGCTCTCGATAAAACGTCGTTAATACTCTTCTTACTTTGTATATAAATATAAATATTTCATTCCTCGAGCCACCGCATATTATTCTTCTTTCTCTTCTTCTCGTTCAACTCATCCCTCGAATATTTCATTCGTCCCGGATCGAGCATTTAACGCTTCGTCGTCGAATTCAAATCAAATTTCCAGAAATACATTCGGCACAAACTCGGAAAAAAAGAACACACGTAATACTTTTCTAAGCTCTTTTATATAACGGTTTCTTTTCCTCTCCTCTGTTCGCCATTTTTATTGCGCTTTTTTTTAAAGATCAGAAGCAAAAGTTGAATCTATATGGACACTTTTCAAAAACGTTCGTTTCGCTCGTCGATTTTTATTGATCACTCTTCCGCGAGTGTGATTCAAATCTCATACGTGTATACGTCCATTGAGCATTCGATATCGTGTGGAATATCGTTTTATATAAATATGCATGAATCCATCGTGAATAAGGGGTTGGGGAATGAATGTCTCTTGTGAGTCTGTCGCGTGGGAATTCGAAATTCATCGCGTGATTTGAAAATAAGCGATTTTTCTAGCGACGAAAATAAAAGTTTCGTCTTTTGCAAAATATTGATTTTCAGAGCCCAAGTGACCGATTTTTAAAAATTTATCAAATCCAAACGTTTCTCAATCAAATCCTTGTAAAAGAATTTAACTCGAGCACCAGTTTCAAAATACTTTTTTTTAAATTAAGGCATTTTGATAGAAAATATACCGTTCATTTAAGAACATTTTGAAAAAAATTGTGTTTTGCAAAAAAATAAAACGATAAAAAAAATAAATTTACTCAAACTTGGTTAAATATTTTCAGGTACTTTATATAAAGACAAAAGTTTATTTTTTTACAGAACTATATATGTATACAGCCTAGAGTTTGTTGTTTTTATTGGAAATAATTAAAATTGATCGTTTTTTAAAAACATTTATAGCTTTTAAGTAAATATTAGGAAAATAAAAAATATGAGATATGTACTGCAAAAATATTATATGGGTTTAAAATGAAAAATGCGATTTTTCATGTAATTATTTGAATATTTTGTGTCAGAAAAATACTTTAATCCCACATAAAAAGAACGATGTTAATGTTGGTCCAAAATTTTAGGACGATATTTTTGAGACATTGCACAAACGTATAATTGAAAAAAAAAATTGATTTTTTAAATGTTATGAAGTCAGCTCTCCTCTTGAGTGACGTATGATACATCGCGACATCTTTATATTAAAATTGAAACCAAAATTGTCGCACCATCCGGTAACAGCGAGTAAATTTTATATTGAACCATATTATCTTCGCAAGTTACGTGGGGTGAATATAGAGTGATGGTATATTTATCTCTTAGATTTCTCCCTTACTCTTGAGCACCGCAGGGGAAATATCCATAAGTCGGTTAGGAAGAGCTCTGCTCGTTATCTTAAGATAATTCTTCCGATCAAGACTTTCTTTGTCGAATTATTCTGAATAACGCACGTAGTATATTAACATTCCTATATTAAAAAAGACACAAAGCCTCTAATCGATTAATGCATTAACTTTTGGCTAATCTCTACTCATTAAAAAAATTCAACGTGCGCTGCTTTGAAAATAATGACATTGATGTTTGAATCATTTTTTCGTCTTGCAAACATTTTCAGGAATTATATACCTATTATGAAGTCGATATCGTCGAGGACACGAAAAGATATCGCCACTTGAAATTTTCCTATTTTCGATTTTCAAAAAATCAGGCTGAAGATCCTCGAACACGCTAAATTTCTCAGCGCATATGAAAAATAACTTGCAACACAATTTTCTATTATTTATTTCAAATATACCTGGAAAAATATACCTGAATTGTTCGGGGATCGTAAATATAAAAAAAAGAGAGAAAATTTGCCGAGTGTAACGAAGAAAAAAAATTCCAAATTTCCGAGAATACCTGACTATTGTTTATCTATGGTAATTCGTCGCGGTCGAGGGAAAAACCAAACACGGTCTTAATTGTTTGGATTTTTCAACTCAATTTGGAATCAGTAGGCCGGTATAAATTATCGGGGTAAGACACATGTTGGCTCTTGCAAGGTAGTTCAAAAACATTTCGTAGAAATTCGGCAAGTTCAATCGAGTGTCAGATTCAGTTATTTTCAATCATACGAAAAGTGAATAGTTTAATGTTTTTCATTTATAATATCGTTTCAAAATAATTTTAAAAAAATGTCGGTGTGGATGAAAGTGCTGTCCAATTGATGCAAATAATTTCGATCCTGCTATTTCATTCTACATAGTATTATTTCCGTTGCATTAAACGTATGCAGTCTTTTAAATTTGAACGAATAATTTTTTAATAGCAGTTTTGCTTCAAATAATTAGATTTTTTATCATAAATTATTAATTCTATATATTTTCATTTACCTATATGTCCGTTTTTTAACTTGATTTAAAAAATACAAAACATATTGAGTTTTGTATGGTGTCGTGAATAAAGTGGTGAAATGAAGTGCGAGGTCCACTGAACATATTGAGCAGAAAATTAGGGAGATTCGCATCGTCTGTTCTTAATAAAGCTGATTTCGTCAAGAGAAAGGTAAGACATAGTTAATTGAAAATTTTATCAGTCTATATAGTGTTCTCAAAAAATATTCGTAAAATTTTTTGAAATGATTTTATTTTAATTTTAAAAGCTTATTCAAACAAATATCCTATATTAAAAAAGACATAAAGACTGTAATACAGCGTATTATGCGAGGTTATATGAAATATGCGTCTATAGAAGAATAATCGCAAAGTATCCATTTAAACATGCCGAAGAAGAAAAAGTGGCCGCGCAGCGGCCGCGTGGTTCCTCGTGACATTAAAAAAGAAAAAAAAGACTACGAAATTATCAAAAAACATTTGAAAATGATAATTTTATCTGCGCACATAGTATATCACTTTTTAAGCTATATAATATTGTCTCGTTAGCAGTTAGAAAATATAAATTTCTTGGAAATTACACAATAATTTTCTTATACACACTCAAAATATTAGTATTAACATTCTTGTCAATTTTTTGGATTTTTATATAGTATATAGATTAGTATATAGATTATTTTTCATGCATAAATATACGATGTATGTTTCGAACATTTGTATTCGTAAAAAATAAAAATTGTTTGATTGCCAATAGATTCATTGAAATTTTTTGTTAAAAATAATACATAAAAAGATGTAAAAATGATATAGATAAAATAACATGCATAAAAATGATATAAAATTCAAATATAAATAAAAAATATTATTGAAGAATAGAAAATTATTATTATTTTGAGTCAAGAGAAAGAATAATATTACTTTCAAAAAATGAAATCAACAAATATATATTCTGTGATTCGTGTCATACAAAATATTGTAAAAAAATACTCGAAAGTTTGATGAAAATACTCGAATCCGTCAATCAAGCTGTTTTTATCGGGAGAGTGTACGCGCGATTTCGTCGCTGTTGATCTCGCGAATGCGTCGCGAGCGCGTAATTGAAAAATAGGAGAATACTCGAAATTTAATCGAGTGATTGGTCACGAGTGCAAAGAGTTTTTCAAAAGATAACGTAAACCGATAAAACGAACTGTCGACGCAAAATTGGCATTGTTGCGAAATTCCTCTGTTTTTCTTTCCCCTCTCCCGTAACTGGGACCACTCCAGATTCGGATTATTTTGTCGCGAAATGAAATCTGCGATCGAAGCCAGTGATTTGGCCTTCGTGTATACGAACGCCGACGATGACGCGGCGACCGGAAATTAAATCTATTTTATCAGAAATTCTCTGTCAGATTTTTGCCTCCCTGTGCGTTTTGAATTGCGGAACCTTATCTCTCCCTCTTCACTGTCTTGCGAAAAAAAAACATTTGACACTATTATTCAGCGATAAAATGCGATTTCAAAGTATGATCGAAAAATCGAAAATGTATAAACATTCCCAAAGTTACATGATACTTTTTCTATATTAATTGAAATACTTCAGGTATTTTTTAAAATTAGAAAATGTTTTCCCCTACGCATATTTTTCGCGACATTCAACTATTGGAACAAGCTCGTTCAACAGTAGAGATAGACTTAATTTTATTGTCCAACTATTGGGATATTTGCTGCATATTCACACGTTTTAGTATTTAATTACTATAAATATAAATGTTGTTTAAAATTTAAAAATAAGATGATTTTCGAATCACTAAAATATGAGAAATTAAAACGATAAATTTAAACGTGAATTTATTGAAGCAAATTTTTTTGTTCGACCATTATTTTTAAATAAAAATTAAGTGAAAAAACCTCTAGATGTCTATAACCATTGGAATATTTACCCTATATATATATATATATATA
>JAPYYW010004753.1:0-15716 GCA_030522545.1 Cremastinae sp. A BG-2022a
TTATTTAACACATTATCCAAACATCTGTGCAATTTGAATAAGTTTGACCGTCCCAAACCTGAGATATTTATTGCCAAAAATGACTATTTTCTGCAGTCTTCCATAAGAGCATGTGTTAAATATTGCAATATTCAATCCTAAATATCTTGAAATCTAGATGGTGAACCTTCTTGAAATTTAACACAGCTTTTTATTCTACTTCAAAGAAGCTTCCTCAAGTTTTTTTACAAAAATTCTAATATTATGATTTTTTAAATTTTCATACGTACGTAACAAGTACAGATAACTTTGGATAACCTTGAATTTTGAGTATGTTGTTCTTGAAACAATTTGCAACAAATTTTCTTAATAAACTTAAGCTAAAAAATCACATGGTACGGAGATAAATTGAGATAAAAACTTTTGATTTTACTGTCCCGGAGGAACTACCTTAACAAATTTTAATTCTCTGTGCCAAAATCTCAAATTAAAATGTGTCATAAAATTGACGAAAATGTGCAATAAAAATTAGAAATTGATTAGAACGCAAATTTGATTCGGACTTTGGAAATTTGGTCTTGGTGGTAAATACGCAATTGAAGAAAAATTTGCAGAGACTGTTTCGCGCCATCCTTCATACGAGTAAGTGGAACAAGCGCGGTGGCCTAACAGGTCTTTGGCTTCGGGTCCATCCACGGATGCACGCGTTCCTTCTCTCTCTTTCTCTCTCATACGGTCACGGAGAGTTGACATTAAAATGGCATCAAGAATCTCGATTAACCGTGTACAGAAAATCCCGCGCTCGGATCTCTCGTTACTTCCGGTAACAGCGGAAAATCGTTCGAACGAAGAAAAAAAAGATGATCGGAGTTTGTTCAACTTTTACCGTCTGGGAAAAATTCCGATAATTTTATAAGTTTATTACTCCTAATGACAGGATCGACGCGGAAAAGATAAAAAAAAGCATATGTCGAACGGGAACAGGCGAGCCGACGAGGAAAAAAACTTTTTTCGATTGAAGAAAAATGAAAAAAATGGACGAAAAAGTCGTGCGCGATCGGCGACGACAACTTTCGCGACAAATTCGTAACGCCGTTATCTCTCGATACGCATCGATATCATTATTCCTCGGGATAATATAGGCAGTTTGCTCAATCATTAACGTATATATTCTCTCGTGCATTAAAATTGCGTCACCCAAATCGCCGCAGCGTCGTTGTATCATTATGAATGATTTTTTTTTGTATTTATTATTTCGTTCGAAATGCATTTTTTGTTCCTGGCATCAGTATCGATCGTCCCGGAGTAATACTTCTTAATTATAGGCTCGGGGAGCTCTGACATGTTGCCACGCGTATAATGGCCCGATAGATGCGTGAATTATTATACATTTTTGTCGGATAATATTCCCAGTCGCGTTCTCCTTTCACCAAGAGTCTCGTTGACGTTTTAACGGACGGCAGCGATTATCTCGCTCGGCCAGGCGCCTCTGACGACGGATTACGATTGACGAGGCAACGAGGGCAAAGTTTAATACTCGTGACCGTTGACCGAGCGATGTTCCAAACAAATTTTTTCGCTAACGCACGTTTTTTTTCGATCCGCGACCTCTCGTTTTCGCGAAAATTTGTTTATCGACAGAAATAGACTTACGAGATCAACGAGACTTTATTCCGACGAGACGGGGGATTCAGCGTCTCTTCTTTTTCTTCGTTTTTGTTTCTTTTTTTTTTCGTTCCTCGACGACCGCCGAGATATATTGTCTTTTTCTTTTGATTGCGAAAAACGGAGGAGAGCTCTTCCACGTCTGGCTCCGGTTAAACGTAATTTGAGGCGAGTCGAGGGAAAAGCAGTGCGGAAAACGCGGCCTCGCGGACCTCCCTAGAGCTCGGGGGCTCTTCTGCTTGCTCTACGAAAAGGAGAGTTTCGCGCATGGAGGCTGTGTGTGCCGTCGAGGAAATTGCTTCCCCCGAGCGTCTTCTCAAAGACCGCGACCCCACCGTGCTCGCGGAAGAAAAAGTTGAGCCCAAGAGCCTCGCTCTCCATTAACGTGTATGTACATTCGTTTCTATCCGGCCAAACAGACACCAGACGTTCCTTTTTCTTCCCTTCCGCTTTCTTTCTTCGCATTATTTTCAACGAACGATACCAATTTTTTTCACGTTTTTTTTTCATACAACACGTTATTAAATATATTATACAGTACCTTATACATGAAAAGTATGTTTATTCTATATTTTAATGTGTTTTAAAGAAGAATTGTACAAATATTTTTTTTTGATTCTGTTTCATTACTCTTTAGCGTGATTTTATTTTCTTATCATATTTTAAAGCTTCACGTGTTTTTTTAAATAAAATATTTTTGATCGCAAAATTTCTTGTAAATTATAAAAATGTTATTTATACGGGGTGCAATCCAAGAATTATTATTGAAAAATTGATAAAACCGATCCAAAAGTCAAATTTTTTGGCTCATTCAATATGAATTCTTGGATTTTACCCGGAATAATTATCATTTTCGTTATCTACAGGAAATTTTCGATCGAATAGGCTCTTAAAATCAAAAAAAAATTTCAAGAAATTCAGCGAGTCACACTGGGTCTCGTAGACCCATGAAAATTTCAATTTTATGTCTTACCTTTTGACGAAATCAGCTCTATTAAGGGTGATTCATGGAGACGATGCGAATCTTGCTCATTTTCTGCTCAATATGTTTCCTGGGCCTCGCACTTCACTTCACCACCACACCACACAAAACTCAATATTTTTTGTATTTTTTTAAATCAAGTTAAAATATGGACCATCGAATATGAAATATATGGTTAATTGAAAATAACTACTAATTTATTATGATAAATCCAATCATTCGATGCAAAAGCCGATTTTGAAAAACAGTTTGTTCGAATCTAATATAAAAAGACTACATATTATGTTTAATATAATGGAAATTATACTGTGTACATCTATAAAATAGTGGGATCGAGATTATTTGCATCAATTGTACACCAGTTTAACCGCACCGACATTTTTTAAAAAGTATTTTGAAACGATAATAAACATTAAAATCACTAAACTATTCACTTTTCGTACGATTGAAAATGACTGGAACTGACACTCGATTGAACTTGTCAAATTGCAAGGAAATGTTTTTCGGTAACGAACTACTTTGCAAAACCCGACACGTCTTACCCCGACACTTTATAGCGGCCTACTGATTCCAAATTCAGTCGAAAATCCAAACAATCACGATCGTTTTCGGTTTTTCCCTCGACCTCGACGAATAATCACAATGGAAACAATGACCGAGGGATTAACGAAAATTTGAAAATTTGTTTTCCTCGTTACGCTCGACGAATTTTTTTCTTCAATGTTTACGATCCCCGAACTATTCAGGTATATTTATCCAGGTATAATTGATATAAATAATAGAAAATTGTGTTGCAAGTTCTTTTCACGTAAGCTGAGCAAAATTTAGCGTGTTCGAGGACTTCCAGCCTGATTTTTCGACAATCGAAAATATCTTTTCGTGTCCTCGACGATATCGACTTCATAATAGGTAATTCGTGAACATTTTTGCAAGACGAAATGAATGATTTTTGCATCAAGGTTATTATTTCCGAAGTAGCGCACGTGTTGATTTTTTTATCAGTAGAGGTTAGCCAAAAGTGAATGCGTTCCGCATAATGCGCTCTATTCCGATAAATCGATTAGAGGCTTCATGTCTTTTTTAATATAGGATAGGATAAATGCAAAAAATGCAATAGTTTGCATAATTACAAAAGAAACGATAAATTTTAAATTTAGTGACAAATAAATCTTAAAAAAATCATAATAAAAATAATAATATAGCTAAATGGACATTTGAAGAAAGATTAATATAATTGGGAGATTTTTCGATTTCGAGTGTCCAGAATAATATGTACGCACATTTAATCCATTATTCGGGAGTTGACGGGTTGACAATTCTCGTCGACAATATTTTCGACGCTTGCCGCGTCTCGTCGAATATCGTTTGCCTCGGCTGGTCGACGTTTCGTGAAAAATCGCACGTCGGTACGTCCCCAATTTCGTTATCGGAGCGCGAGTCCTCGAAAAGCGGATCAGATCCCATGGCGCTCTCGTTAAAAATTCTTGGGAGCTCGAAAGGACGAAATTGAATTTTTTTCTCGATATGTGCGGGAAATGAGATGTCGCCGGATGAAATTTTTCTCAAGCCCATAAATCTGGAAGAAAGATTATCCTTTTTTCGTCTCCTTCTCGATCTAAAAATGAATAGTATATATAAGAAACGTCTCGCGATCGCACGATAAAAATAGTTATACATAAAAAAGGCAAAAATCGTTCCCGGTAATTACAATTATACGATCGTATAAAAATAATTGTAAAACTCACCTCGAGTTCCGGGAGCGCGTTTTTTAAATCGCATACACGCATTAAAATGCGTATTAAAATACGCATCGTCATCGCACATGTGTTAGAAATTTCAGGCCTTTTTCCCCTTTACGGAAGTTGCTGATTATCGGGAATAAAAAAAATGGGAGAGAATTCCACGTGTTCTTATAATATATACTTCCATTATTATTTTCGAGTGCGAGCTGCGAGAATAATGACGAAAGGAGCTCGCTCATGGACGTATATCTCGATGTCGAGTCAAGAATCGACGAGTCTTACATCAGCCACTTTTACCGGGTCTCAATTACCCCCTCCCGCTCGTGCCTGCCTCGTCTCCGTTCTTTCCGCATCTCATACTTTCTATTTTTTTTATCCCCTTTGAGCTCTCCGTCTCGATCGCCGTCCTCCTCGCTCCCGTTTCCCCGCTGGCGTCGTGTCGCTCTAGCAACCACCTCAAGGGCCACCGCGAGTTATGCACGCACACGCGTGGCTCTCGCTCCAAATTTGCAGCTCGCGCCGGGGCCGCGGTTTTTCTTTTTGCGAAAATAAAGGAAAGAACGCTTATCCGCACGCGGCTCGTCTGGCGAAAATTGCATCAGCCTTCGAGCCTTCGAGACACAAAGGACTCCTCGACCTCCATTCCTTCTCATTTTTACGTCGTCACATCGAAAATCAACGCGAGAGAGATTATCGCGAGGCGAATTGCCATCTCGCGAAAAACAGCTTAAGGTTGTGTCCAAATATACGAAAATTATGAGTAATTAATTAAAATTTTACAGATATCCTGTATTAAAAAAGATATGAGGCTTTTAATCGATTATTCGGAATACAGCGCATTATGCGAAGCGTATTAATTTTTAGCTAATCTCTACTCATTAAAAAAAATTCAATGTGTGCTGCTTTGGAAATAATGACCTTAATGTTTGAATCATTTGTTTTATCTTGCAAAAATTTTCAGGAATTACCTATTATGAAGTCGATGTCGTCGAGGACACAAAAATAAATCGTCACTTGAAATTTTGAGATTTTCCTATTCTCGATTTTCGAAAAATGAGGATGGAGGTCCTCGAACACGCTAAATTTTCTCAGCTCATGTGGATAAAACTTGCAACACAATTTTCTATTATTCATATTCAATATACCTGTATAAATATACCTTTATAAATATACCTGAATAGTTCGGAAATCGTAAACATAAAAAAAAGAGAGAAAATTCGTCGAGCGTAACGAGGAAAAAAAATTTTCAAATTTTCGTTAATCCCTCGGTAGTTTCCATGGTGATCGGTCGAGGTCGAGTGAAAAACCGAAAACGATCGTGATTGTTTGGATTTTCGACTGAATTTGGAATCATTAGGCCACTATAAAGGGTCGGGGTAAAACGTGAAGGGTCTCGCCAGGTAGTTCGTTACCGAAAAATATTTCGTAGAAATAATTCGACAAATTCAATTGAGTGTCAGTTCCAGTGTAATTTTTAATCATACGTAAAGTGAATAGTTCAGTGTTTCAAATTTATAATATCGTTTCAAAATATTTTTAAAATAATGTCGGTGCGAATGTATTTCTATTATCAAAAAAGAAATGAAACCTCTAATCAATTAATCGAAATACAGAGCATTATGCGAAGTTGTATAAAGTATATATGCCTAGGAGAACAGCAAAATATCAATTCAAAAATGTCAAAAAAAGCTGGCCGCTCGTTAAATAAAATTTTCTAAACGTTGTGGAAAAATTTCGGGACGATTAGGAAGCTCCTCGTCGCTGAGAAATAAAATTCTTTAAAAATTGTGAAAAACGATGGAATCTCTCAAGTATTGAGATTTTTATTTAAACAAAAAATAATTCAAAAAGTTCTGAAAAAATAATACATATGCTGTGTAAAAATGTACATTAAGAGGTAGAAAATCCGAATGCTCAAAATCCTTGAGATTTTCCGTTTCGAAGCGTTTTATCGGCAATCGCGAATAAAAAGAAAATAAAAATAAGGATTACGAAGTCCATTATTGTCGTTCAATCCGTTGCATTTCGACGTTGAGTGGAATTTCCGATTCTAAGCTGATTTATCGCGATTTTTGAGTCAAGAAACGGAGATTGACGGAGTTTTCAATAATGAATCCTGAGAGAGAAGGCGCTGATCGGACGATTAACTCGAACAATCCGACAATCTTCGGGATTAATCGCGTTCGATCGAGCGGGGAGCGAGGAACGACTGGCAGACTCATCGCGACGGATCGCGAGCTCCGTGCACGAATTTATGCGAATTAATCCTCGAGATGGAAAAAAAAGGAATAAGCGACGTAAAATGGAAGAGATTGCGTGGCGATTCTCTCAGAATGAAACATTTCTCGTCTTTTCTGCTAATTTTCCGAATTCTCTCTCGCAACTGTCGTTCATCGGAAGTGCAAATGAGCTCGTACAACTTCCGCAGAAACTTTTCGCGAAAATGGCTGACGCAAAAGTCTCTCCGACCTTTTCATATTCCATGGGTTAACGCACGTGACGCGTGACATCGTTTATCGGCTGCGACGTACGTGCATCGACTTCTCAGACACAGGAAAAAAAATAATCTTGAAACTACGTCCGCCGGAAAAAATTTGCAGTGAAAATCGCTCGTCTCGAACGAATTTTCTTATTTTTCATCCTTTCATGAAACTCATTTGCATCAAAGTTATTCGGGAAAGAGCGTAAAAATATGGAAAAAAATGACAATTTTGCAACCCAGATTTTTTGCTGGAAGAAAATTACTCGTCCGGAGAGAAATTTTTCGACCTCGCGTGTGTTCAAATTTAATGACAGAATGTCCATGGAAAATTCGTATATACGGAATAACGGAGGATGGTGCACGGCTGAGTCGACGAAGAAATTTTTTTAGCCCTGTTTTTTTCAATTCAAGGGACACACTTCATAGTGAATGAACGTAAACAAATTTTGATTTCTTTTTTCATTTTTAAGGTTTTAAGGAAATTTACTTTACAGGGAACAGTTTTCGTATAAATTTAGTCTCTTACAACCACACTTTCCAAGCAAATTTACTTACAAATATAAAATAAATAATAGTGTCTGTGTCAAATGCAAATATCAAATTTTATCAGAGTGTACACGAAACAGTATTTACAAAATTACTCGTAAATTTCATAAATTTATATCTCGAGTCGATTATTTGCGATTTTAAGGGTGTTGAGTCCGTAGAGCAAAAAATCAAAAGTTCGACAATGTTTTTCTCTCATACGAAGTCGTGTAAGAGTAAACATTTATTAAGAAAAGTTGCTGCAAATCGACTGAAGAATAACATATTTGAAATTCAAGATCATCCAATTACAGGTCTACTTTCTATGCAATTGCACAAAAAAAATGATTTTTGAAAAATTAGATGAAGCTTCTATAACATCATACAAAGATCAGTGCAAAATTTCACTCAAATTAGGAAGCTCGTTACTGAGATATTTATTATACAAAATTGAAACTTCAAACACGTGCTCTTATGGGAAGATACAAAAAAATATCCATTTTTAACAATTAATACATTATTGAGGGGCTTTCTAATCGTCGTGAAATTTTTACACAACTTTTTAGAGATGTTACTTAAGGATGTCTTTCAAGTCAAGTTGAATACTTTTTACAATTTTTTTTAACATACTTTTTACTGTAATTAAAGAATACTAAAATAAAGGGTAAAATTTGTAGGAATGAAGAATTATCGTGGTGATCCAAAAAGTATATTTAGTAACGTTAAAACTTTTATTAAAATTGTTGTTTCGATTAGGGTTAGGAAACCTGGTTTAAAAATGTTTAATTAATATAACAAATAGTTTTTATAAAGATTCACTCATGTGGAAAACAATTGCTTTTTGAAAATAAAGGTACGGAATAGTGTTCTCGCGTCTACTCAATGTTAAAAATCGAATTTTCAATCTCAAATATCTTCGTTAAAAAGTCGGGAAGGGTATATTTTTTCGTGCGCATTTTGTAGCTCGGAACTTTTCCTATCGTTTGATCCTAAAAACACGTATTTCAATAATTATTGACTTTTTTTTATAGACATCCTTAATATTGTGTAAACAAATTTTCAAAACATTTCAATCCTTTTCGTTTTTGAACACAACATCCTTAATAGTACCTTTTATTATTATTGTGAGAGGGATTCCCATAAGGGAAATTCGTGTTTGAAATAACTGGGAAGGATCTCTTGCACGGGTGAGTCGGTGAAGAGATTCTTTCTCGCTTCCGTTTCCTTATACCGGGAAAACAGCAGCTATGGTTTATGGCTACGGAAGTACATGGGGAAAGAGAGAGAGAGAGAGGCGGAGAGGGTGCGAGGGAGACCGGGCAGACCCCCGTGTGTACAGCGACCGCACGGGAAAGCCACACGATCGATCCAGGCACTGGTCTGGACGGAAAAGCGCGCACGGGAAACGTGAAGCATAGAAATTCGAAAAAGCAGAGTCTGGTAAAAAAAAATCCATCGTATACTATATAGCCTCTGGAGAGGCCTCGCAATGAAAAAAAGGACGAAAAAAAAAAACGACATCGATGAGTGTGGGACGTTTGAAAAAATCGTCCGACCTTCGGTGAAGCTCGAGGACGGTCGTGATGGGCACTCCTGGACAGCGAATGGAAAAAGCACGGCTCCGGAACGAGGGAAACGGAGTAAAAAGCGTGTTGAGGCTCTCGTTGGAATTTTGAGGGAGGAGAGCGAGGCGCGGCACGTCCGCCCCATTGCTTCTTCCCATACGACTTTGCGCTCGTCGGCAGATCGTTTCGCGTCCTTTATATCTGTCCGGACTTTCCTCCGGACGATGAGTTTAACCGGGAAGAAAAAGGAGCCCGCCGGGTGAGGGGAGGAGGAGCGAGAGAGAAAACCGAGCCCTCGAGAGGGGAAAACGCGCGATCTCTTCCTCTTTTCGCTTCGTTGCCCCTCGGACGATAAATTTTCTCTCTCGCGCGCGCGAAAAGGCGGAGAGTTTTCTCTTGCGTCACGAGACAGAGAACGGTACGTTATTAAGCTCAGGAGATATTATTCTTTCCCTCTCGCTCCTCTCTTTTGTCAGAATTTCGAATTCCCCATTTTGCACCGTTCACGAGACAAATTGGACGAACGCGCGCGCCAATTGAATCCCCGTCGGGCGGCCGGCACTGTTGTCCGGAATATCGGAACACGCGGTCGCCGTCGTGCGCGGAGACAAAAGATATACGAAGTGTCAATCCGCACGGTGGACGCGGACGAGGCGCGGCCCCGACGCGCAAATTCCGGTGTCACGGATTGAAATCACGTGTAATGGAATCGAATTGTTTCGCTTCGCGTACTGTCATTCCAGCCCCCACGAAGCTTCCTCTGATTATGCGCATTAAACGTGTACGCGCATTTCTGTTATCGCCGCTTGCCATATCGCTCCGCGTTCCCTACTGTCGCTTTTCTTCCTCGCTCTCGCGATTCATCTCGCTCTCCTCGTATATACGTCCTCGATGCACCGACCGTTATTTCACGATGTATGCACCTGTACGTATCGCCAGCATTGTCGAAACCTTCCAGTGTGTCCTGCACAATAATCCACCGAACAATTCATAACTTCGACAATATGCATATTGTTCATCCATTTTGGAAGAATCTGTTTCTTTTTAACCCTCTGTGTATACCAGGGTGATTCAAAAAAACGATGTTTTTTTCTTTTTTCGATGAAACAGGTTTACAAGTTTTATTTATATATAAAAAGAAGCCTGTACAAATTTAAGCTCTCTTTATACACATTTTAACAGGGGGCGATTTTTCATAAATTTTCGATTTTTCATAAGATTAACATGGGAACAGTTACGTTTTCTCCATCACATTTTTGTAACTGCCTATATAAAGATACATTAGACAAATAAGTCTTAACATATTTTTGTAGGAAATTGAACGCGCTCTATAAAAAAGTTCTCTTGTGGATTTTTCGTTAATCTCATCATTTCGAAGATATTCGAGTTCAAAGTTGAAAAATCGGAAAAATCATTGTTTTTCATTCATAAATCACTAACTAGTAACCAAAATAAAATGAACAGTACATATTTTTGTAGGAAATTGACTGGTCTTCAAAAATGGTCTTCAAAAATGGTTTCTTGTGTTTAAAATTCACAAAAGAACTTTTTTGTAGAGCGTTCAATTTCCTACAAAAATATATTAAGACTTTTTTGTCTGACGTATCGTTAGATAGTTACAAAATTCTGAAGGAGAAAACGTAGCTGTTCCCATGTTAATCTTATGGAAAATCGTAAAGTGCGATGCGCCCCCTGTTAAAATTTTTATAAAGAGCTCAAATTTGTACAGGCTTCTTTTTATGTATAAATGAAACTTTTTTGAAGGAACAAAATTTCAAAATTTTCTATTTGGAATCAAAATTTGAGTCAAAATTTTGAATTTATATTCCTTACTGATGAATAAAGGATGTTCTTCTAGATAGATAGAAAATCTAGATAGTGTAGGGACTAGGGAGCAACTTTTGGGCCATGTTGTACACACTTCAAAAAGCAATTCAGAATTTTTTCAGAATTTTCAAAAGTCTAGAACATTTAAAAAAATCGACTGTTCCCTAAAAGGCCCAGTATACACATAGTGTGCCGAAAAATATAATAAATACACGAAGGGTTAAATAGGTGTTTCAACACTTAGAAAATACACATTATATAAAAAAGTACAGTCAACGTGTATGTATAACAATATTCTGGTCAATTTTATTTAAAATTTGTTTAAACTTTTGCCACAAAACTATACAAAATTGCAGATACATACGTTTCAAACATTTGAAAGAATTTTAAAAAATTTTACGTGACCTCCACTTTGAAAAATAAATTAGACCTCTCATTTTATGATCAAATTGCTTATGTGCAAATTTGAACTTTTTCAAATTTTTGTATTCCTTCTACACTGTTAATTTATAAATAATCAGTAAAGTTTGCGGTAGTTTGATAATGGTGGAAAATTCGACTTTAATAAATGAAAATAGTGATTAACCTATTTCAGAGATTTTATCAATATTGATCGCTTGAATTTTTCATAAAAAATGAGTGAAGTAGAGCTTCATTCGTAGGTTTATTCATGGACCTATGAAGGCTGATGTACAGAAGTTCAAATATGACTATTTTATTACACGGTCTTACCGAAAATACACGCCATCCAAAAACTGAACACGAGACCTCAGCAGATGACGCGTCAGATCTAAAAATTATACTCTTCAGAGAACAGCACTCTTGAGTCGTTAACAATTTACATTTTCATTTATTTTTATCGAATATCATGAATTAATTTGATACGTTCCAAATCATTATAAAATCAACAGTATATATAAAATTTTAATACAACGTGTATTTTTTTCTACTCAAATTGATCGAGTTACCTCGAAAAGTTAATTCACAAAAATTTTATAATCAGAGTTTGAAGTTAAGTTTTGAAAATTCTCAGTTCAGAATTGATCTACATTTATAAGAAGAATTAAATTATTTTCCTTAATCTCTCATCCGGCTCCGAAGAATATTGTTCGAACTTTAAATGTTATTCCGAAAATTTTCTCAAGTGTTCGAAGTTAAGTCTTGAAAATTCTCAAAGCAGCGTGGGGGATCGTTGGAGAAGCGAGGGTTGGAAATACTCCAGAAATGAATTAATAAAGCTTTTTCCGTGTTTCATTTTCGTTCTCCGCCCTTCGTTTTTAATTTCTCGCTGAACTTTTGCGCTGGACGGGCAGCAATAACTATCGGGAACTCGGTTGTGCCTGATGGCGATGCCGGACGGAGAGTATCCTGTCGGTGGCAAGCGGATAACGGAGGATCTCGCGCTCGGGATGTGCGGGGGATGCGCGCAAACTCCGTCGTTTCCACGCCGGGTGAGAGAATACGTGGGAAAGGGCGAGAGGGGGAGCGAAATATCAACGAGACGGGAGACGCATTCACATCGTGGCGCGTCGCGTTCGCGTTGACACGTTATCGCGCTCGATCCCGCATTACCCCGTGATTTCTCCTTTTTTTTTACCGCTGCAACGCGCGTACATACATTTTGACAGTTCTGACAGTTCGACGAGACATGTCCTTCTTCAGAGGCTTGTGGAAAAGCAGTTCCAAGCACAAGAGTAAGTTATTTTCTCTTTACAAATTTACAACACCCAACTCTCGATCAAAAAAAAAATCGATCAATTCTTTACCACTATCATTTTTAAAAAATCTTACAATTAGAAAAATTTGATTAAAACGTATCAATATCGTCGAATATACAATTTTTACTCAACCATTTTTTTTTTCATAAACTGAATTTTTTAAATTTCACGTCAACAGAGAGCTTTCTCGAAAATGTAAAGCGAACGAGAGCGAAAGCTGTTGTACGATATTGTACGAAAATATAAATGAGAAAAAAAAAGTGTGTTACCATTGTACGGTCAAGAACGATTCATTTGTTTGAGCAACGGACGAGAGGTCGTGCTCGGGTTCAGGGGCATGTCTCAACGTGCACATTTTTTCGATTCCCGCCGCGATGCAATTGTGTACACACATTTATTGTCGGGAGCTATTGCGACACGCGCCTCTATCGAGAAGCCTCACGATTTCCATTCTACTTTATCTTTCATTAAAAACAAAAAAAACAAAACGAAACAAAAAAACAAAAAATCCCAAAGTTTGGAACTAATCGAATAACGTCAAAAATATTAAACCGAATGCACAGATAATTAACGAGTTTCAAAACCTTACTTTCGAAGCGAAAAAATGTTTTTGAAACCTGTTGGAAATTTTGAGAAAAAAACATGTCCGACGACCTCTCGTTTATCAAAGTTAAGAGATATATTTTTTTTCACGGCGTGGTTTATCTCCCGTCTCGCGATATTTTTTTTGCAGTCTCGGTATATTCATGAAGAGAAGTAGATCGGGCGATGAGTGGGCTCGCATGGAGTGGCATTGTGGGATTGATTACGGGTTAGACGAGGACTCGGCGCATAAAGATTGCCGCCAAGGATCCATCGCGGCGTTTTTTCCGATTAATTAACGATCGAATAAAAATCCTGCGATCGATAAATCGATATCGAAACGCCTAGTTACCGATCGATCCGTAAAACAATTCCTACGCGATTATACGTTCGCGATAAACGAGTTAATGGACTCGCCTTGACATGTGCTAGACTGTGGTAATGCTGAAACTCGCCTCTCTTTTTTTTTCGAACAAAAAAGACTCTCTTTCACTTACGACTCGTATTATTTCATCCCCCCGATCATTATCCGTCGTTAAATCTGAATAATGTCAAGAGCGTGACTGCCGACGCTTTTCTTCTTTCCGCAAAGATTTCTTTATTTTTATCCGCGACCGTGCAGGTGCGAAATTCTTTTCCAATAAGAAAAAAAGAGCAAAGCCGACACGTTCAACTCTATCAATTTCAGATCGAATTTTTTTTGAGTCAACAAAGATGTCATTGACAAAAGAGAGTATTTTTGAATCGTTACTCGAGGTCGTGTCGATATTCAGTTGTCAATGAAATAATATCTTTCGGATAAAATTGTCCAAATGTTATCTGATATTTTTTATCAGTGATTATTGTACAATAGTTTTAATAATTTAAAAAAAGGATATACAATTTTCGTCGTAAATAACAGATACTGAGAGATAATTATATTTCATTGAAAGTTTATACAATTATACGTCTTCCTTATTTAACTGGTGTGTTAACGTCAGTTTTGAATTGTTAAAACGATTCTTATTTTATTTAAGTATCATATATTTTCGATAATTACCTCGATATAAACTTCATTATTATTACTCCATATAAATGAATTTATTGTGGTATTGTTTCATAAATTTTTTGGGAATAAAATAGCAATACTGATAATTTCTATAAATAAAATCATTTCGTAATAAACTTTCATAAATTCTACGAATTACGTTAATTTTATATTTAGTTTTTATTTAATAACAATGGCACGAATTCATAAAAAAGTTTACGAACACAAAAGTTTTCGAATTCCATAACATCACGCTCTCGACGTAATTCCCCGAGTTCCTCAAAATTTGGTCCAGAGAGGTTACATGCACAACCTGTGATTTTTCACGAATTATATACCCGTACGAGATATTTGAAATTCTCAATTTCCTTTGTGTCCTCGCGAATTTTGCGAGGAGCCTCATATCGCGTGAGCGTTTTGCATTATACGCGTTCGAGAATACCGAGTGTATGGTATAAAACGAGAGTCAAGCGCATCTTTCGAATTTCCTCTCTCTCTTTCTCATCCTCGTCGGTGTCTCTCTTATTCTCGCCCGGAATGGAATCGTTTCCGTGCTTCGGGACAATTTCGATTCTCCAATCTCTCTCGACACACTCGATTATCCGAATCGAACACCTGCCTTTTCCTCGGTACGAAAAAAAAACAAATAAACATATTTAAACGAATCGATATATAAAAGAATATTTTTTCATTATTCTTCATTTTGGTAAATTTAATAAAAGTTCTGCAGTTTGACCGGAGAGTGGAATGTCCGATCTGATTATCGAGCGTCACTTATCGATTCGGAGATTGGCCTCGGTGTGGCTTTCCAAAAGTTCACGACTCCCTGTCGAACTCGATCGTAGGAAAATGTCAGCTTGTATCCCATTATATTGTCTCGCCGAGCGTCGGGTATGTTTCCAAGCTCATGGAACTCGAAGGGACTGAGATTCGTATAAAATTCACGGGAGTACCAAAGCCAGAGCTTTCGATGCACGAATGGAAGATTTAGCTCGAAGCCCTCTCATTTCGTTGCCCACGTGTAATTATACGATTAAAACAGTTTATCGAAAGCACGGGAGCTCGAATAATTCATTTCCAATTTATTTCGGATAATGCCCGAGAGGATGTTGAAAAATGTTCGCCGCGATTACGCCCCGCGGTCGACAACAATAGGAAAGTAAATACTAAAAAATTCAAGGAGTCGTTTACGCAAGTGGAAATGGCCGTGTTCGGTCAGACAGTCGGGAAACGTCCGAACGGGTCGAACGTTTTCGGAGCATCTGATGGTCCTCCCTCCAGGATCTTCTTCCTCTCTCCTTTCGGCTCCTCCTCCAATCGCCTCCGAGAATAAGCATCGAAAGATCAATCGATCCTGACTAAAAGCACCCTCCCACCAGCTCTAATAGTCATGAAAGATGGAAGAACCGTAATCGCTTTTCCTCCCATTCAAGCGAGGATCAAAGCTCGTTCACGGGAAGATGCTATCGTGTAAATTATACGCAATACGGATTCGAGACTCTCGAACGCGATCCTCGTCTTCGAATCACGTGCGGAGTTGAAGATGGCACGGAAATTATTATTACTGGAAACAACCCCTCTCGTCTATTCGATCTTATACTTGAATTGAATAGTAAAAAAGA
>JAPYYW010004754.1:0-10445 GCA_030522545.1 Cremastinae sp. A BG-2022a
GCTATATGAAGGTAGTGGAGCACGAGGCGACACGATCTCACGTTTGCTAATTCGTCAAAATTTTGACGAATACGAAATAAGAACAGAGAGAGAGAGAGAGAGAACGTGGCGCACGAGCTCGGCTGGCGGAGAGCCTCAGAAGAGAATTGTCCGTCTTCTCCTTCGGGACGTCTAGCGTCGATTATTGTCAAAATTCGTATAAAATTGTCCAGCGTTCGTCTTGTCGAAACAAGGATTTGTGCGAAATTAAATAAAGAAGGAAGAGGAAGGGGCACGAGGGATAAATTTCACGGTGAGTCGAAATTCTTTTCTTCCTCGAGAGAGCTTCGCAACTTCCTCTCTATCCTGCTTAAAATAAGGGTCCGCTGGTTCGAACCCGCTCCCGCAGCCTTCAGCCGGGTGAAATTTATTAAAATAAAATATTTTGTCAATATACTGATTGACTGGCGCCCAACTCAATTAAAATAAAATAATTAGAGCCCTGGCAGCCGTAGACCCAGGCCGCGCCAGGTGAGGTAAAATAAATTCCCCTCTCAATAACTTAACTTGTACGTGTTATAATGTGAAAAAAACTTGCAACACAATTTTTTACCATTCATATCAAATATACCTGGACAAAAAGAGAAAAAATTCGTCGAGCGTATAACGAGGAAAATTTTTTTTCAAATTTTCGTTAATCCCTCGGTCATTAATTGTTTCCATGGTGATCGCGGTCGAGGTTGAGGGAAAAACCGAACAAGATCTTGATTGTTCGGTTTTATAACGGAATTTGGAATCAGTAGGCCGGTATTGAGTGTCGGGGCAAAAGACGTGTCGGATCTTACCATCAGGTACTTATTCGTTACCGATAAACATTTCCTTGCTATTTGACAAGTTCAATCGAGTTTCTAACGTTATTTTCAATCATATACGAAAAGTGAATAGTGTTTACTATTTATAATTTATAATATCGTTTCGAAATACTTAAGAGTGTTGAGTCCGTAGAGCAAAAAATCAAAAGTTCGACAACGTTTTTCTCCCATACGAAATCGTATGAGAGTCAATATATTTATTAAGAAAAGTTGCTGCAAATCGACTGAAGAAAAACATCTACTCTCTATGCGATTGCACAAAAAAAATGATGAAATCTTTTTGAAAAATTTGATGAAGCTTCTTTAATGCTATACAAAGATCAGTACAAAATTTTACTTAAATTAGGAAGCTCGTTTTACTGAGATATTGATGATATACAAAATTGCAACTTTTAACACGTGCTCTTATAGGAAGGTACAAAAAATTGCCATTTTTAACAATTAATATCTTAATAAGGAGCTTCCTAATCGTCGTGAAATGTTTACACAACCTTTTAGAGATGATACTTATTATTGTGTAAAATTTTCAAAACATTTCCATCATTTTCGTTTTTGAACACAACAACATCCTTAGAAAAAATGTCAGTGTGAATGAACGTGCTGTCCAATTGATGCAAATAAACTTGATCCCGGAATTTTATTCTACAAAGTATTATTTCCGTAACATTAATCGCATACAGTCTTTTAAATTTGAACGAACAGTTTTTTAATACCGGTTTTGCTTCGAATAATTATATTTTTCATCATAAATTATTAGTCCTATATATTTTAATTTACCCATATAATATTCGATGGTCCATTTTTTATTTGGATTTTAAAAAATACAAAAAATATTGAGTTTTGTGTGGTGGTGAAGTGAAGTACGAGGCCCACGGAACATATTGAGCAGAAAATTAGGGAGATTTGCATCGTCTCTATGAATCACCCTCAATAAAGCTGATTTCGTCAAGAGAAAGGTAAGACATAGCAAATTGAAATTTTCATCGGTCTACGAGACCCAGTGTAAATTTTTTGAAATTTTTTTTTCATTTTAAGAGTCTATTCGATCGGAAATTTCCCGTAGATAACGACAATGATAACATTTTATGACTAAATATATATGTTTATCGTAAAATAAAGTATATTTAGGACATAGAATTTAAACAAAATATAATTAGTTCCATATAATAATGAGTATACATATATAGTTGTCATTTTTCATTGTCACTACTAAAATTTATCATTCTTTTCTCTGAGTGTAATTCAAAGTTGAAACAATATTGAACTTTTGGGAAGCATAAGAAAAAGTAAAAGTTGCGACATGAAAAAAAAATGGAAAGAAAACCAGATACAGAAATAAACTGGAGTGAGTTTACGTGAATGAAAGTTAAATTATAATTATAATCTATACATCCAGTATATAAATAAAAGTGAGATAAATGAAGACGAAATGAAGATTTTGAAGTGAAAAATGTATTAAAAAATAAATTACATGGAGTGAAAAAAGAAATTGAAACGATGAAGCCCGGTGAATAACAGGGAGACGGCGGGGATAAAGCTGGGTCGATGATAAATAAGAGAGAAAGAGATAAATCGGGAAGGAAGGAACAACTCACGTGGATCCTTGTCGAATATCGAGTCGTCGTACATCGTGTAGAAAAATGCGTTTCTGAAGACAAAGGAAGCGTACCGATTGCGCTTTTCGCTGGCTTTGCTTTCCAAATATTGGACAAGATCGAGAAAATGAAGATGCTGCCTCGGGACGAGAAATTCGTCGGTCCCGAAAACTCCAATGTACTCGTAATTATCGTAAAATGCGTTTCTGTAGAGACAATCATTGATATTTGCGTAGAGAGCCTCGTGTCTCAAAGTTTTTTCATAAATGTAATTGGAAGGGAGCTGCCACTGGAGCACCGTCGCCACTTTCTGCCTCGCATAAAAATCGAGCACCTTCGACACATCCGGCGTGATCGATGAGTTGTAAAATGTTAAGTGTTTCGCACCCAACTTTAGATAATACTCGACAAACTCCACGACATCCAACGCTCGATTGAACGAGTGATGTAAAACTGTCAAATTCAATTTAAAATTAACATTTTAATCACTCCATATTCTCACATTTCAATTATATGAATTCTCTCAAGTACTCTATTTTATTTCCCAAATCGATATCTTTCATTCAATTTGTCTCTTATTCAGGATAAGAAAATTGACGTCACGGATCAAAGTAATTCCACTTAAATATTAAAATCAATATAAATATATTTTTAAAATAGAAATACGTTCAATAATCGATATCAATGTGGTAAATTTCGAATAAATTGAATGAAATTTGTTGAATATGGGACTTTGATGAAATGAAAATTTATGAAAAATTATTAGTCAATCTTCTCACAATTTATCGTTCTCGGAAAATGAAAAAGAGAAGCATTGTTATATTTACCAGGTACACAGACAGCCATGAATTGTCGAGGTATTTTCGACTCCAAACCAACTTTTGGATAATGAATGTCGATTAAATTGAGTTTATTTCTTGCGGGAAGTCCGATTGAAATGGAGACCGGAAGTGGATTAGTTGGGCGCTCTTCGTCAGAATTGGATGTTTCCGGTACTCTGAGATCGCAGAGTACGAAAAAAGCGGAATATTTGAGCGACCAATTGTCCTTTATCGCTTTTACCGAAAGGGCTCTCCTATGTTTCGTGTTATTATCGTCACGAAATTTGTAAAAGCATTGCACATTTCTTCCCTCTATTTCCGTCGGCAGGATCGCTATTACTCTTATCACTGCCCAAGCAATGTCGCTTTTACCGCTCGAGTAGAGATTCACCACTTCCGGTCTCGCGTCCAAATAAGCCGAATAAATGTGCCCGTCGAGATCGACGACTGGTAACCAAGAATCCTTATCCGGAGATCGGCCGTCAATAAATTTTATCTCCTGATCATACTGCTCTCGAATTTCATTCTGAATCTCGTAAATTTTTCGAATTCTTCTACTTTTCTATAAAAAAAAGGCATATATACAAATGTACCATAACCGCATTTGTACCGGAATTACAAATATACCGAAAAAATCGTGACAATCGTTCTATAAAAAAATTTTACCATATTTCATTTGTACGAAAACAAATTAATCGAATATTTATTTAATGAATGTACCAAATTACATGTGTACTAAATCACATTTGTACCAAAATTAAAAATGTACCCAAATTAAAGATTGTACATGTGTACCATAGAAAAAATTTCCCTCGTTACAAAAAAAAATTGTTTCATAATTTGCGACATTCGACACTTTCTTTTTACATTTCGAAAAGAATTAACAATTGACGAAAAGATTTTATTGTTGTAGAGGGTAAACGTATCTCGGCCACATATGACCATTTTTCGTCTTTGAGAGGTTGTATTTTTGTGAAATTTAATCTACAAACCATTATAGCACGGTTTTTCAAACATTTAAAATCTATCAAATGCAAAAATCACTTCTTAATCCATTCATTCATTATTCCTGATAAGAATAAGTATTAAGGTAAACGTCCTAATAGTTGGACAGCTAAGGGTTTTCTCACTTTATCTTTTTTTTTAATCTTCAAACCAAAAGATCTATTCCAAATTCATATCTAAACTACTATCTGATATTTTAGCGATCCAAAACTCATTTTATATCTCATGTCTCAATTTTAAACAATATTTCTAGTAAATAAATAATTAAACGTTGAAATATGTAGAATGTCCCAATAGTTGGACAGAAAATCGACCAATAAATTGACATTATGAAAAATAAACTTCATTGTATATGAAAAATAATCCATACGATTTTATTGAGAAAAAAATAATTTAAATATTAAAAATAATGTGGGGACAATGAACTATTGGGATGTTTACCTTATTAATTATTGAATTTTGTATCGAATTGCGTATAGTCGGCCGGATGTCGCCAAAGTCCAGCCAACATTTTCCTCAATGTTTGTCTATGTTTTTTCTGCACGTTACGTATTTTAAAATGAACTATCGAAATAATAGCCGAGTGGCCGAGATTTGGTGCAGGCTGAGATAAGGTCCAGCCAGCCTAGAGTTTAAAATGTTTCACGCTGCGATGGAACTCACCAGATTGTCGAGTACGACGAAACAAATGACTAGGATGACGAGAGTGAGTGGAATCACTATTTTTAGCAAGCCTGAAAGACTTCCCCAACTAGTAACTGTTGGCTTAAATCTGGCGTATTTAGCCATAATGCCGAGCGCTCGATCAAAAAATCTTTACACCGTTCTGTGTCCCGAGTCACTGAGCACATTTTCAAGAGAGCAATTGTGTCCTCTTATCTCGTTGCCGTTGACATTAGCCAAGATAACGCAAGAGCCTTTCCTTCAGTCTTTTACAATTTTATTTTTCTACTCTCACTCCGCACTCCCGTTCGTCGATAAATATTTGTCAACGATGAGCGAGACGATCGTCATTGTCGAATGAAATATACAAAGTATTCGCAAACAATAAATTCACTTTACAATAACAAATTTTATTCCTTATCTCCCTTATTATACTCTCTCTTTTTTTCCCTCTTTACATTAATTTACAGATAATTTTTAATGGTATTAAAAAAATGTAGCAAAATATTATATATATTGATATTTGATGAGTTTTTCAAGTCTTTCGTTTTCAACGATTTATTGTTGTTCTTAATGATTTTCGGGCTTGGCTACGGAATCCAGCCAACTTTCGAGCTTGGCGCTATTTTTTTGGACCCACTTAATATTGTTCCTGACGGTTTCGAGAGCCGCCGCTCTCGCCGCTTTTCCCGAGCCGGCGTCGGGATATTTATCGAAAAAGGCATGCATCTCTTTGAGCTTGAGTTCAGTTGCAAAGCTCGAAGTTATACTGGGAATCAGACGACCCAAGTATCGATCGTTCAGCGTGTACCTGTCGACCAAAAATTCCCAGTTCTCTCGTACCCAGTCCCACACAAGTGGTGTTCCAACCGAATTTCTTGATATCGATATCAGACACGCGAACAAGTCCTGAGCTCTCACGTATTTTTCGTCAATCGCCAATGCGATGTAACTGTAAGTAAAAAACGATTTTTTTTTCTCACTTTCCCTCGCATACGAAGCATTTCAGCTTCAAGTTCAAATCATGATAAATTATTTTAGAATCTTCATCCTTAATTATAGCTGCCACTATTGGGATCTGACAAAAGTCCATGTGCTGACATCTTATGAAAATTTTTTTACTAAAAATGGGGTGCAATTTTTAGACAGAATACACACATTTTTATGTATTCAGTTTAATTCAGACTTTGGAATGATTTACCTAAAATTTTAGCTTCTTATATTTGAATTTGCACAAGTTTCAAAAAACTGTTTTAAAAAAATCATAATTTTTTAAAAACTATTTTACTCATTTTTGAAATATCTGGAAATTTTCTTGGAAATTTTGACTCGAGAGTAAAAATATGATAAAAACCAGTTGCATTAAATTTTCATAAAATTTTTACGTTTCTTCAATTCTTCGTGAGCAACGTCCAAAGTGCTCTTCGAGTCACCAAAATCTTAAACTGATAATAAAATTTACGTTAAAATTCTATTTAAATTATCTCGAGTCCACAGAATAAATAATTATGATAAAATTGTAAAAAGCGAGAATATCGACTAATCGTACTTTTTGAGGATCCAACTAGAACGAACTCCAGCCAATCCATTCATCAATTTGTTCTTTTCCACTGCATTTGTCTCATCCATGAATCTTTTGAGCATCACATTCCATTCGGCCTCGTCACCCACGTGGCTCATTCCTGAAATCATTCATAAGGAATTTATAAGTACATATAGATAAATTATTAAATAAACATTGCATTAAAAGACGTTTGCAGTTGTTTTTAATGCTGTTATTTTTGGGGACATACCATAATAATAAACCAATGATCGAATATCGGGTGGTGGTCTGACATCGTGCGTGTCATTGATCCAAGCTCTGAAAATCTTTCCAGCCTCATCGAGACAATTCTGGTGGCCGACCGAACATGCACATTTCAGGACAGAGGAACGCAGGCTCCTAAATAATAATTTTTTTTTTACTTTCTACGATTCCTTATTCTATTGCGATAAATATTATTTTTACAAATGTTTATCTTGAAAAGTAGTACCCACAGCATATCGTGATTCTCCCATTCGTCAACTTTCCACGTGACATCTTTGTAAGCTCCGTCTACCAAATTTCTTACGTATTCCTGTCGGAAAATAATTTTTTCGATATTCCATTATAAGCGATATATGTTTCCATTAAGTAAAATAAAAATAGGTAGGAAATTGGTGTTACTCTGTATTTTGACGTGACGGCGGTCGATGACAAAAGCTTGTCGATCGATCCCAATTTTGAAGAAGCGATGCTCCAGGGCACCGAATTTTTCTCCCATTTCAGATATTCCGTCATATTCATGGCAACGCTGTATTCGAGCTCCGAGGCCTCGGCCAAGCTGAAAGCGTCCTCGAGCAAATTAGTCCTATCGGAGACGGTGAATCTCTGTAAAAAAAAAACATTTCATTAGCCATTTTTAAACTGGGTACTAAAAATTTGATAAATTTTTTTTCTCCAACTAAAATATAATTTTTCAAAGAGATTTAGATTGATTTATTACCCTATGGTGCGTTATCAAATATTCTGTGAGTTTTTGCCAATCTTCGATTGCATAATTCACCCTGTAATAACCGACTTGTTCGTGATTGAACTTTATCCAGGCCACAGGTTCTTCGAGTTTAACTTCAACTGTAAATTATTTTTAAAAACTTGACATTTGAATTGGTGAATTTTATTTAAATTGAATAAAAAAAGAATTATCTCATTGATTTGCGACTAATTATGAGTTCAATGAAAAATATTAAAATTCTTATTAAGGAGGATTTTTTACGTTTAGGAGCATCCTTGTCGAACCAGACGAGAGTGGGCGTTGAATTTTTGCTAGTGACATAAGTTATTGGAATAGTCCATTTGTACCTGAAAAAAATAGGCAAAAAATGGGAAGGAAAATATGAATGACAGCTCGAGAAATATTTGAAAATGAGAATATTTGAATGATGGCCAACCTATATTTGGACTCGGTTGGATCAAATTGGGCATCAGGATCGGCCAAAAATCGTTTCTGCGTCAAGATGTAGTTCGAGCCATTCTTGACGACATTTACGACTGGGTATCCCATCTGTCTCGTCCAAGTGTCCATGATCCCCGTCACGTTTATTTTAGTGAGCACAGCACTCTGGAGAATTCCAAAGAGATCAGCAGTCACGGCGTTACCAAAAGCAAATTGATTCAGATAGGCCGTCACTCCCGCGCGAAAGATTTCGGAACCGACGAAATTGTCCAACATACGAAGAACTGCAGCGCCCTCGAAATAAGAAATCCAGTTAAAACCTTCTATTCCGCCGTTATTCTCATTTTTTGGAGATTTCCATTTAAACGTTTTAACGTTCTAAGCTAAATAGTTTAACATCTAAGAATTTTGTCACTTATTTGTCCTTAACTTAAAAATATTCAATTTACTTTAAATTCACATCCACATTATTTTCTGATATTTTGGCGATCAATATTCATCTTGTGTCTCAATTTTTGACATTTTACCTTTACCTTTGTATGGGAAAAAAGTCTATACAATTTTATTGACAAAAAATAATTCCAAAATTGAAAATAATATAGCAAATATAAGTTGAATTATTATGGCAAATACAATGTTTTTCTCGAGTTAGTGTCTGGAAAAGACTGTTCAAAATAGCCATGGTGGATTCGAAAAACATAGATATATACATAAAGAACATAAAAATAGTTTTTAAAAGTCTAATTGTTATATTCATGCTTACTTTGTTGTACGTTATAACGTCGAACAATGCTGTTATCTCGTCAGGATTGTTCACACTTTGCACTATCGGATGCGAACTGAGTTTTGAATCTGTGATCAAGACAGGGTGCAGAGTGTCCGGCAAAAATTTATCCATCTGTATTTTCAAAAAGTAAATATTAAAAATTGTTTCAGCACTGCACGTTTTTTGTTTATTTTCAAAATATTTTATTTATCTTTAAATTTTTTAATGTGTACTCAAATTCTGTAATTTGCAAGACTAATTCTCCAAATTTTTTCAAAAAAATTAGTTCTGCATTAAAAAATTAAAAAGCAAAATACGTGAATGCTCTCAATGTATTTTTTTTATATTGAATAAAATATCTTTACAAATCCCCAGGTGGGTAAGATGCCATTGGCGCTCTTGTACTGCATGAATGTTGCAAAACCCTCATTCAGCCACAGATCGTTCCACCATGCCATTGTTACTGTCGAAAAAATAATGAAATATATTAATTTTTATTTATTTACCATTAAATATGAATTATTTTGTTCTCAAACGTAATTTTGAATCTAAACATAAGCGACATAAAAATTTTGTATTTGGCTAAATATGACAATGAAAATTCATAAACGTTACCTAAATTTCCGAACCACATGTGGGCGAACTCGTGACTAATTACGAGAACAACTCCCTCTTTATCGGAAGTCGAGCTTGTGTTTTTGTCGTAAAAGAGTCTAGCTTCTCGGTACGTAACGAGACCCCAATTTTCCATAGCACCGGAAACAAAATCTGGTATTGCCGCCATATCTTTTATAGTAGAAAAAAAATCAATAATCAGTACACGCAAATTTATAAAAAAATTTGACAAACAATTTTCTGTGTCAACAACAATTTTATCAACTCTATGGCGAGATCGCTGATTGGCAAAAAATGATCAATCAGACGATTTTCCTCGCCTATTATTATCTTAAAAAACTTTCAGACTCTCAAAATATTGTTCTAAATGTTAAAAAAAACAAATTAAATATATAAAGTATAAATCAAAATTTTATTTACCAAGTTTTGGAAGAGGATAATTGATTCCAAATAAGTTTATGTAGTACTCTATAATTTGAACTCCTATGTTTAGAGCGAACGTTGCTTTTTCCTTCTGCGCTCTCGCGGTGTAAACGCTGACTGGAAATATTTTGCCTTCCAGATTTTTGGCGGTTGCAGTAACACTAGCAAAATCGCTGACAATGAAGCAAATCAGATATGTGGACATTGAAACGCTCTTTGCAAAATGGACGGTCGTGAAGCCACTACGAGGCTTGTCCACGTGAGTCGTCTAAAAAATAATAAAATTCATGCTTTTCGTGAGAAAGAATACAGCAATAAAATTTTATTTTCAATTTTAAATATCTTTTTTATTAGTTTGCAATCCCAGAAAAAAATTAATATCTCTTTTAATTGGCATTTTTGATAGATATCCTCAAAATTTAAGGAGTCCAGATAAAGAAAAATTAATAACCTCGATATTCATGCTGGACAAGGCACCATAATCGTCACCGGTCGGGTGCACTAATTTTACAGTAAATTCAGCTTTGAACGACGGCTCGTCGAAGCAGGGAAATGCTCTTCTGGCGTAAGTTGGCTCAAACTTTGAAGTTGCGATGTGCCTAAGAAAAAACTAAATTGGTAAGCAAGATCTTTTTTAAGGTGATATGGTCATGGTATCGTTTTTTACATATTTTGTTAAAATTTTTCATAAACTTTCTTTACCGTCATATGTACATGTATGTCAATTTTCA